>JAVJIF010034605.1:0-208249 GCA_038442645.1 Agave tequilana
TTGCTGTAAAGATTTCTTTGAATCAGATGAAAAGATTACAACAAGACTTTTCCTTCCAGTTACAAGGGAGGGAGGATGTTGAAGCTTGAATCCCCCCTTTGTTTAATGCTGGGTTCTTCGTGTGGCGGTGGAGAGTGAATCTTGTTCTCCGTTGACCAGATGACCGTCCTGGACCGTCGGGGGTCTTCTCTTCGGTCGGTAGAAAGAGTAACTCAGCTCCGTCTACCAAAACTCTCAAAGAGGAGGTAGGCGAAGAGCGGCTAGTACTCAGTAAGCTCGCTGAAGAGTCTCCTCCCTCTGTCTGTTGTTGAAGTCGTGCTTCCCTCTTGATGATCCTCTTGCCTGGATTCGATCGATCTTGATGATGCCTTGACCTTCTTAATTCTCGACCTCTCCAAAGCTCCGATCCCCTCTTCATAGCAAACAAGGCTATTTATAGGGGTCTCAGGGGGTGAAGGTGCCTCCTGAAAACGCTCCCGAATGAGGGGCCACTACCCGCTACATGCGCGGTGACTGGCCCCGCAATCAGGGCAGTTGCAACTGAGACGCGGGCGTTGAGCCAAACGCGCCTTGAAGCTTGAGACGCGGGCGTCGAGCCAAACGCGCCCTGAAGTTGAGACGCGGGCGTCGAGCCAACGCGCCTTAATGCTGAGACGCGGGCTTCGGGCCTTCACGTCTGGACGCTGAGGCGCGGGCGTCGGGCCGACGCGCCTTGATGCTGAGACGCGGGCTTCGGGCCGACGCGTCTGGACGTTGAGACGCGGGTGTAGAGCCAACGCGTCTTAATGCTGAGACGCGGGCATCGATTCCTCGCGTCTAGAGCTTGAGACTCTGCTTCCTTAATGGCTTGTCTGTTAGTCATTTTTAGACAGCCTACAGAACCCCCTCCAAAGTTTCTGATATTCCGCAGTTGAATGGGACGGATTTCGGAATACTTTGGATCTTAGCCGTGTTCGCCTTTATGACTGGACTGTTGATGCTTCGGGCTTGATCTTATCTGGAATTGGTCTTCGTGAGTGTACTGTTGAACTCTTTGAAGCCGTCAGAGTTGATCGTGTTGAGTGTCTAGATACACAGTCTAGACCTCCCCGATTGCTTTTAGTCTGTCACGGGTGCGCTTTTGGCCGGGAGTGGTTGGTTGTCTGTTTGCGTCAGTGTACTGTTGAACTGACTTGCAGAAGCAGGAGACTGGACGCAGGTTCCCTTTTGAAAAAGCAGAGACTGCTTTAAAGACGCGACTTCCATGGGGTAGACGCGATGTTTGGCCCGTTTGAGGGGACGCGGACTTTGGAGAGACGCATCTCTTGAAATGCAGACGCGATTTTCTGGGTGCATTTATGATGATGCTGACGGGGCATGTCCACCGAAGAGCCGCGTACTTTGGGGCGCGCACCTGTGCCATGTCATGATTACGCCGCCAGCTGGCCTGGGGAAACGGCGAGATTTCGCCTTTTGGCGCGCGGATCTCCCGGTTCATTAAATGAACTGCTCCACGTGTCAACTTCTGACTTGTGGCGGGGTCGCGACGCATGATCTTCCCTATTCAAACAATGATTTGGCTCCACGCGTCAGGCAGCGATTCGCTGCAGCGTTTATTGGGCCAAACGCTGCGTATCTTCGCGAATCTCTGTGCCTATAAAAGGCAACAGTTAGAGAGAGACACATCTTCTTCTCCGAACGCATTTGCTGAGAAAAGAGAGCTTCCCTCCTCTTGTTTGTTCATCTGTCCATCTTCGAACTCGGATTTCTGAACATCGATGGCTCCCAAGACGAAACCGACTGCATCATCCTCAAGGGCGACCGTCGCCGAGGCTGAGAGAGATGCTTCCTCTGCGCAGGAGGGTGTTTTCCGAGGTAAAAATGTACCTTCGGCGTGGGTTCCGCCATTAAAACATGTTCATAGAACCCTAAGAACCTTTAACACAAGATCGTGTTTGATTCTCAGACGCTGTCCTTGAGATGATAACCGGGGCGCGGGCCTGATGATCCGACGCTGGTGAACTCTGCACTCTGGATCCTTCACTTAGAACATTTCTAATTGTGAAGGTCTCTGGACGCGATTTGCAGAACGCGGATTTGATCCGTGCGTTCTGTGCCGCGTTTTGTGCCATCAGGCGCCGATTTGATGAATCTGGCGTCTGAGTCCAAGCACTTTGAAATTTCACAAGTCTTGGTTTGCAGAACGCGGATTTGATCCTTGCGTTCTGTGTCTTCAACCGCCGATTTTGTAGAATCTGGCGTTTGAGTCCAAGTACTTAGAATTTTCATAAGTCTTGGTTTGCAGAACGCGGCTTTGCAGGTCTGGACGCGGATTCGAAAAATTCCTGCGTCCAGTATCTCTTCTGCGTTTTGGTGCAAGTTCGCAGGTCTGGACGCGGATGATAACTCCTGCGTCCAGTGTCTCGGCTGCGTTTTGAATTATGAACACTTGGCGTCTTCCCTTATTTTTGGCAAAGTATCTGACCAAGTGTCTTTTTCTTTTGCAGTGCCGCATGTTTCAGGTTCACTTGCCAAGATGCACCACTTTGGACGCGTGGGTGGTGCCGACCGGGGCTTGACCTTTGTGCAAAGAATGAGTGTCCCCGTGACTGCTGACCAGTTACTGGATCGCAGGCTCTCTAATGTTAACAGGAGAACCTTTCGGGCACTTATGACCGATGCCGCACTCAAAACGGATGACGGCGTCAGGTTGGAGAAGCCTGCCTTCTTCTTTGGGGATCATATCTATGATGATGGCCGTCGTGTGTCTGAGGGGACCTATAAATGGCTCCGTGAGATAAAGGGCGGAAGATTCTTTCTTCCAGACATGGAGAGGATGTTCCCGATGTCCTACTTCAACACATGTCTGTCCCCCGGAAGATGGAATGGGACATTTCCCAGTATATCCCTGAGATCGCCCTTGGTGACTTTGGCCTCCAAAAGGTAGACCGCCATGATAGTCATGACGGGTCAGTTGTCGGACTGTTCCCTGCGTCGTCCAAGCCTGAAATCCCAATTGGAGAGATCCCGGAGCTTGCTACCACCTTCCTCAATTCCTTCATAGAAGCAGGGGGTGACTATCCTGTCGACTTCCGTGCGTATGGGTGGGTCCATTCTCCAGGGAACTACTGGTGGGGCAGGATGGTGGGTTTTGTCCTTACCAATCTTGAGGGGCCGCTGAAGCGTGTGGGGCTGTACCCAGCAGTCAGGGCCGTGCAGTGGGGCGTCCCGATGAGTTCTCATAACTTCTTTGGGATTCTGGAGCGCTACAATCCTCGGACGGGGACATTCTTTACTCCGGTCGGAGAGATGGGCCTTGCCCTGCACGAGTTGTATGAGGTCTCCGGGTTGTCGTCAGGGGATATTCCTTACGAGGAATTTGTCCCAACCACCAGGGAACTGCGCCTTTTGGAAAAAGAATCTCCTCAAGTGTACGAGACCTACTGGGAGGTGATGTGCCATTTCTACATCTGCGGCCAGACAACTGCCTGGAGGTCAGGAGGCGTCAAGCAACTATCCTGGGCTGATTATCTGTTTAATAATGTCAGCAATAAAG
Source organism: Agave tequilana (assembly GCA_038442645.1). Taxonomy (NCBI): domain Eukaryota; kingdom Viridiplantae; phylum Streptophyta; class Magnoliopsida; order Asparagales; family Asparagaceae; genus Agave; species Agave tequilana. The sequence goes on from JAVJIF010034605.1 coordinate 3,536, forward strand.
ATCTCCCAGTAATCCGACTAGCTCCTAGTTCTGGTGGGGAAGTTGAAGACAGGATCGACGCAGCTTCTGACAAGTTCTACACCACGGAGTCGAACGAGGACGGCTTCGACCCTGACCTGGTCTTTGAGAGCTTTCACCATCAAGCCCGGACCCCTATTTCTGATCAGGCGCTGTTGGCGGGCTTCCTGATGTTGTGGCTGAAGAGGTGTGTGGTGCCCACGCTACCACATGAAGTTATTGTGGCAGATGTGGTGTACCCGGCGGTACTCTTGGCTCATGGCCACCCCATAGCCCTTCTTCCAGCCGTGGTGGCTGGTATTCAAAGCGGGCTGCGGGTGCTGACCAAGAGCTTCTGCGAACCCCCAAAGACTGCTAATTCCCGTGGGGAGCCGTATACCGACTCAGAGGGGAACCCGACGGTGAGGCACCCCAACCCGCGGATTGAGCTGCCTTACACGTACCTCATGGCTTGGTACGTGATGCATTGCCCATCTCTAATGACGGCGGCGCGTGGGAGCATGGATCATATCCCATTTGTGCAGCGGCTGGAACGTTCGGAGTGGCATGACACCTACCTGTATTACATTAGGAAGCGTCTTTCCTGTGCCACGAACTATCAGCTTAACCGTTGTTTTCCAGAGGTTCAAGGTGCAGCCCCCGGGGAGCTGTTCACGGATGTCGCTGGGCGGGATGACTTCTCGCAATTGCCTGCTGGAGCCTTCTGGTGGTTGATCAATATACGACCAGGATATGTGCTGTTTCGCCAAGGAACTTCCTGCACTATCGAACCGTATATGCCAAGTCGTTTTGCCCGACAATTTGGCTATGATCAGCTTTACGTCGGGAATCCCAATGCTCAACTTGCCTTTGACGGGAACCTGTTCGAAGGCGCTCGGGCTTGGTATTACAGTGTGGCTGGAGGGACGGGAGCAACGTTCCATCTACCCGACGAGGCGCCTAAGTGCCGTATGAGCTTCAGCTTCTGTACTTGGTACTCCCAAGCCGGCCAGACGCCAGATCTTATTCCGGAGTCTTCATGTCTTGAGAGTATCAATGCCAGTCTCGAGGAAAGGTCCGAATCCGGTAAACGTTCTAAACTCCTCGACCAGTACCTGAAAGCTCAGAGGGAGGTCGAGAAACGATCGAGGAGGGAGCCCCCAGTAGTGAGGGCGGAACCGCGACCGGCAAGGGCAAAGCCGCAAGCGACGAGGGCGGAGCCACCAGCAATGAGAGTGGAGCCGCGACCGGCAAGGAGGTCGAAGCAATTGGCGAGGAAGCGTCGTCGACGCTCTGCTTCTGTAGTTGAGCCTGCCCCAAAGAAGGCTCGGAGGGACTTAACGGCTGAAGTCTCTCAATCCAGAGCTATCTCTGCTGGAGTTGAGGCTCCTCCTGAAGGTGTCCCTGTTAGAGTTGAGGAACCGCTGGAAGATGAAGATTTTCCAAGCTTGGTCCGTGCTCCTAGGTCGCGCAGCAAGACCGTGGAGGAAGGGGAGCTCGTTGAGCGACCCCTTGTTGCTGGTGATACTGAGTCACCGGAGGTTGACATAATGGGCGAAGAGGATGTCGAGATTCCAGGAATCTCAACTCAGCCCGAGTTTCCTTCTGCTCATGAAGGGAGAGACGAGGTACAGCAGCCGGGGTCTCCTAGTGTCTTTATTTCCAATCCTCGGGCAGTCGACCCTAGTCCTACCACTGGGGTGATTGGGGGTAAGGCTCCTGTTGCGGAGCTTCCTCGCGTGGCGCTATCGTCTTCTTCGTCATCGGGAGAAAGTGACTTTGAAGATGAAGTCGACTATGGCGATGAACCCGTTTTTCCTGACCCGAGTAAGTTCTCACACATCTCGGAGGAGAAAATATACGGGGGAATCATCGACTGCGTTACCGCTGGCGATAATCCTTGCTGAAGGTACAACTTCCTCGCATGTCGAGGCGATGGAAACAGAGTTGACCCAGCCCAAGGGGATTGAGGCTTCGGCCGCTGAGATAACCTCGGAGGGGGTAGCTGTTGAAGTTGGGGAGCCTTCCCCTTTGCCAGGAGGGGAAACAACCATTGAGGCTGAGGAGGCTCTCACTCCGCCGGTGGAGGAGGCTACTGCTGAAGCTGGGGAGACTCCCATTCTACAGGACTCGACGCCTCTGGATCTCGAACCTAGTAAGGCAGCTCTGACTGAGGGGGCTCAGGTGGGGAGTCCGACGATCGGCACCCTTCCAGAAGGCCACACAGCTCAATTCTCGGTGGAAGTTTCTGAAGAGGTTGTGCTTACAACTCTTCATTGGTCGTGGAAGCTCCTGCAGAGGCAGCGCTCCAGGAAGCGCCAGTGGGTAGTCTTGCTCTTGCCACATCGACGGCCGGCACGGCTCTTGTGCGAGAAGACCCGCCCTATATCCCTTATCCCGTGACAGAAAAAGGGTCGGGAAGCTTCTTAGGTGGTGAAGACATGGGGGAGCTGGCACGTCAGATGGTGCAACAATTCTTCACCTCGATGGGATCATGTATTGATCTCATCTTCCGTGGACACAGCACCTTCCAGTTCGCCCAGAGGCTTCTTGAAAATATGGCCGTGAGCGTCGAATTGGCGGGAGGCCCTTCACTTGCCAGGGCATGCCTGCGGGTGGTAGAGCAACTTGGAGATAACCTGCGGGAGCTGGAATCTTTGGAAGATGCTGGCTCTTTTGATGAAGCCCAGGCCACCTTGACTAGGCTCCTAGCTGATCAGGAACGGGAGCGACAGGAGGCGGAGGCACAAATCGCTGCCGAGATCCGCGACCTTGAATATTCCAAGGCTGAATTTCAGAAATTAGCCGGAGATTCGAGGGAGTCTGAGCTTAGTGTGCAGAGCACGGAGCAAGTCATCCTCAGAACTCGGGATATTATCGCCAAGGCGGAAGCTGTTCTTGCGCTAAATGAGGAGAAACTTGTTTCCCTCAAAAAGGAGCTTGAGGAGCAACGGGCTGCTACGGCGCGTGCTGAAGAGAGTCTATCTCTACAATCTTCCAGGGTGGAATCTCTGCGGATGCAGCTGGCTGCCAGAAGTTTCTTATCTGAGGCGGAGCTGCGGGACCGGGCTATCATGGAGGCTGAGAGGACGCGCCAGCATGAGATTCACCGCCTTAGGGAACAAATCCGTTCCTTGGCGAACCAGGACATTTAGCCTTCTTTTCTTTTTTCTTTTTGTAAAGAAAAGGGACACTCTATTTATTAAGAGTGTTTGTATCCACTTCTATCATTTTTTGATATAATAGAAGTTTTCTTTAGAGCTTTTGTCCCAATTTCTTTGTCCTGTTGTGGATGAGTCCAACTCTTGATCACTAGTCGTGATTACTGAACTTAGGTAGGACTAAGTTCTTTTAATGAGACGCGGTCTTGGCGAGACGCGGCATTAATCCCATAGAATGAGACGTGGCATCAATCTATGGGGACTTAGATTTCACCAAGTCTTTTTGACGAGACGCAGCGTCGATCACAGGGTGAGACGCGGTCGTCAGTCTACCGGAACTTAGATTTTACTAAGTCCTTTTACTGAGACGCAGCGTCAATCATACAGTGAGACGCGGTCATCATTTCATAAGAACTTAGATTCTACTAAGTCCTTTTGATGAGACGCGGCGTCAATCACAAATCGGAACGCGGTCTTCTTGATGAGATGCGGCGTCAATCAAAAGATGAGACGCGGCATTGATCCGTAAAGTAAGACGCGGCTGTCAGTCCCTGGGGTGAGACGCAGCATCAATCACAAGGTGAGACGCAGCTCTGAATAACGCAAATCTGTCTAGCGCGGATCGGGCAGACGCAAGAGATGCAGCCTTGTCTGCTGAAGGGACGCGGCTTTCCCATCTGCGTCTAATGTGATCTGACTCAAAAGATTTTAGGAGATCTTTGCTCGTCAGGTCTTCACTGTCGATTGGGATTCCGAGTCATCCGTTGATTCCCAAGGCAGTTATCCACGCGTCAACTCCTCATTGGACTCAGGAGTTACTGCCCTTAAATGCAAAACCGACGCGGGCGGTTGAAAACCGGCGCTTGCGACGGTTTCCAAAGCGGCGTTCCACGCGTCAATCCTTCACTGGGCTTTGACAATCGTGCGTGACGGTTCCAATTAACGCCCCATTAATGGCAGTTATTAGGGCCTGCCTATAAATAGGGTGCGCTCCCCTTCTATAATCCAAGCTTGGATTATTTCTCTTTGGATTGCTCTGAGAAGTCCCACCTTCTTCAGAAAAGAGTTTCTTGATAGGGATTCCGTCTCCATGGATGAAGGTAATTCCAAGGATGAAGATGACCTAGAGCTCTCACGCTTCGGTTTGGTCTCTTCAAGAAGAACCCCCTCTCGGATCATCTTGGACGCCTGCGTTTGGGTGCAGAGAGGCCAACTCTGGCCAGAGGTCTCTGCTGGTATGTCCCCCGATGATGTGTATAGCCTGAACTTTGGCATAACCATCTGAATGAAGTCCCGGTGCATTCCTTCTCTGGAATTTGTGCCAGTGACTTGACTTCTCTGAACGCGGGCGCTTGACGCTGGCTTTGCCCATCGCGTTTCATTGCCTTGGCGTGTTTCAGACCTGAATCTTGCAACTCTTGTTCACTCAACAGAGAGATGGCCATTTTCGGCGTCCTGAAATTCTTTGCGTCTGGTGCATTAGGCGCGGGTACAAACTGAGGTCGCGTTTGAATCCTATGCGTGGCGCAGTTTGACTCGCGTCTGTTTGACTGTGCGGGTCATTCTCGCGTCTGAAGTCTTGAATGGCTGCCGCGTTCTGTTACTCAGTTTCCTTTATAAAAAAAGTACTGAGTTCCAGATTTTCTGACTCTTGCTTATTCTTTGCAGGTAGGCTTGCTCGTCCTTTTTCAGGTTTGCTGGGCCCCAGAAAGAATATACCGGCTGGCGAACTTGCTCCACGTTCGTTTGTGAGAGATTAAATTATGGTCCTCGTCGTTTGTGAGAGATTAAATTATATCTCTGACGAGGACCCACATCTCGCCAAGGTCTCTTCAGATCTCCTGCACCACTCTTGCCTGATGGCAAGAGATGGTCAGGTCAAGTATGACGGCGAGGAGGTTCCGGCGGTTACAGTGGCGGAAAGATCCTCTTCCTCTCCCTACTCCAGAAGTGACATCAAGGACATTCCGTTGGATGGCCTGCTGGGGAAAGGGATGGTGATGAATGCAGGACTTTCTGCTGCCGCTGGACCTAGTGGAGGGTAGCATCCTTTGTGATGACTCCTAAACTTCCTCTCTCACCCCAGGAGTGACTCCATGTTTGTTGGATGGTCTGCTAGGGAAAGAGACGCGCCTGAACGAAGGGTTGCAGGACCTTCTGTTGCCACCGGACCTCAAGAACACCATTGCTCTTAGCTTAATCAGCTAGGGCGCTTTCGACTTTTGTGTCATCGCCATGGCGCAATCGGTTCCAATTATGCACCTGGGATCAGATGCGGTTTCAAGGAGTGAGTACGGCCTCTGAGAGAGAGAGGGACTTCTTTGTACTCCTTAATTGTAACACTCATCTTATTGTATAAGAGAGCGTTTTGTATCACTTTCATATGCTTGAATATCAATAAAAGTGACACTTTTCTTTTTGCCTCTTTCTGTTGTCTTGAATGTTTTGTTTTAGAAGCAAAAGAATGATTTTGGTGGACCCGCCACTTTATAAAAGAAAGTGACAAGTGGAGTGTGTACCCCCAGAGAAGGTGAACTTTTATCAAGGATTTGGGATTAACTTGATTTAAGATCAGCTGGGGATTTTGATGGAAGCATTGTTTATCGGTGTAATGTTAACCAACAATGCCTCCAAAATGAATTTGATACTCGGTTGGGGAGAATATCAAATGAAACTAGACTCGTGGGGAATCTAGTAAGATTTTTACCGTTAGAGGTGTGATATTAACTTAACGGTTTAGAAGTAGTCTTGTCAGAAGTGTAATGTTAACTTGACAAGGACGTGAGTTAGAGGTGTGATATTAACCTAACTCATCAGCATCTCAGTTTTATTTGGGAAAACTGAGGGTGTCACTGTCATAGGTGTGATGTTTAACTTAACAGTGATAGTAATGCTAGAGGTGTAATGTTGAACTTGGCATTAGTCGTCTCGGCTTAAAGAAGTCGAGGAAAGGTCATAGCCATAGGTGTATTGTTGAACTTAGCAATGACTCGGATGCTAGAAGTGTAGTGTTAACTTGGCATCGTCCGTCTCGGCTTGGACAAGGAAGTCGAGGAAAGGTCATAGCCATAGGTGTATTGTTGAACTTAGCAATGACTCGGATGCTAGAAGTGTAGTGTTAACTTGGCATCGTCCATTTCAGCTTCGATATGGAAGTCTGAAGAAAGGTGACTGTCAGAGGTGTGATATTAACTTGACAGACACTCGATGTACCGCTTAGAGGTGTAATGTTAACTTAAACAGTAGTTTGTCAGAGGTGTGATATTAACTTGACAAGAATTTGCTTGCGATAGGAGTAATTTGAGGACCTGTCATTCTATTGATGAGAATTGACAAGTAGAATTTGAAGTGCCAGAGGTATAGTGTTAACTTGGCAAATTTGAGAGTTTGTTACTCTATGCAGAGTTAACAAGCCAGGTTTGTACTCGACGAGGAGTATTCATTACCAGAGGTATAGTGTTAACATAGTAATGATTGCATTTTGTGGTCCTACCATTCTATGGATGAGAATTGGTAAGGGATTTTTTGGAGGGAAGAGTGGAATCAAGTCCACTTAGGATTTTTAGCAAACCCTCAGCTATCAACGGATTTGAGGTGCCTTTACCAACTACCGTTTGAGTTGGGCTAACCATGCTATTCCCCTCAGCATGATAAGTTGTCGAGGACTTATGTTGGGCTTAAAAGCCAACATTTTCCTCTATCCTTAGCCGTCGGAGGCGTTGGATGTTTTTGATCAGAGGTGTATTTTTTAACTTGATCGGCAGGATTTTTAGCAAACCCTCAGCTATTAACGGATTTGAGGTGCCTTTACCAACTACCGTTTGAGTTGGGCTAGCCATGCTATTCCCCTCAGCATGATAAGTTGTCGAGGACTTATGTTGGGCTTAAAAGCCAACATTTTCCTCTATCCTTAGCCGTCGGAGGCGTTGGATGTTTTTGATCAGAGGTGTATTTTTTAACTTGATCGGCAGGATTTTTAGCAAACCCTCAGCTATTAACGGATTTGAGGTGCCTTTACCAACTACCGTTTGAGTTGGGCTAGCCATGCTATTCCCCTCAGCATGATAAGTTGTCGAGGACTTATGTTGGGCTTAAAAGCCAACATTTTCCTCTATCCTTAGCCGTCGGAGGCGTTGGATGTTTTTTTGATCAGAGGTGTATTTTTAACTTGATCGGTGGAAGAATGCCATCTAGGGATAGTATTTCTTCAGGAATTTGCCATTGATTGGCATCATGAGTGTATCGCCATTTGAGGTTATGAGGCGATACGATCCATTTGAGTAGACTGACTCTACTACAAACGGTCCTTCCCATTTGGGTTGGAATTTTCCTTTCGTCTTGTGCGTCATGACCATGGGTCTTCGGACGGCTAAGACGAGGTCGCCCTTCTTGAAAGTTCGCGATATGACTTTCTTGTTGAAGGCTCTGGTGATACGAGCTTGATAAAGCTCGATTTGTTGTTGAGCCTGCAGACGCTTGTCGTCCAAGGCTTCCAATTCTTGGAGTCGCTGTCGATGCTTCTCCTCTGTTGTCATCTCCGCTGTCAAGGCGACGCGAAGAGATGGAATTTGGATTTCCAGTGGAAGGACGGCTTCGCATCCGTACACCAAGGAAAATGGCGTGGCTTTAATTGGGGTTCGCACAGTCGTGCGGTAGGCCCATAAGCATTCGCCCAACTTATCGTCCCAGTCTCGTTGACTTTTCGAGACGAATTTCTTGAGAAGCTTGCCAATAGTCTTATTGAAAGCTTCTGCGAGGCCGTTAGCGGGCGGATAGTATGCCGTTGATGACACACTCTGGATTCTGAACTTGGCGCAGAATCTCTGAAAAGCCTGGCTGATGAACTGGGGTCCATTGTCGTGGACAATCCGCCGAGGCACACCGAACCGGTAAATAACGTGATGTTTCATGAACTTGATCACGTTAGATGATTTTACCTCCTTCAAAGGGATAGCTTCGGCCCACTTTGAGAAGTAATCGGTTATCGCTAGGATGAACCGATGTCCCTTTGATGATGGTGGGCTGATAGGACCAACCACGTCCATCCCCACATTTCGAACGGCCAGGTAGAGGTCGTAGAGTGGAGGTATCCTGGTGCTTGATGGATGAAATCGCCATGTATTTGACAGGCGTGACATCTTTTGGCATAGGCAACAGCATCGGCAACCATCTTGGGCCAGTAGTAACCCAATCTTTGGAGTCGGTTTGCCAGCTTCGGGCCAGGTTGATGAGCTCCACACGTACCATCGTGGGCTTCTTTCAACACTTCGTGGGCTTCTTTTGATGAGAGGCACCGGAGCAGGATCCCGTCATGCGATCTACGATACAATGTTCGCGAAATCGCATTGTAGTAGAATCTGGAGGCTTTCCTTCGGATGGCAGCCGCCTCCCTGGTGTCTTCGGCAAGATGCCGTATAAGACAAAATCAATGTAGGGGAATCGCCCCTGTCCGGGTGCGAGTGTGTTGATACACCCCCTCCGGTTCCGAATCAGACTTATCCGAGCTGATTTTCGGTTGTTTTCCCTTGCTTCTGCTTGTCATGTATGCAGTAAGCTCCGGGTACTCGACGTCAGAGAAGGTTCTCCTTCTGTGGGAGCGTCTTCTTTTGGCTGACGGGGGAATCAGGGTCAGCTGTCTAATTAAAGACGGCTGGTGCACGCCTGACTCGCAATGGCATCCAGAGAGCATCTGGATGAGCTGTTGACAGCAGCATGGAGAAGTGGCCTGATTGGCACTCTTTTTCCTTGTCAAATAATCCCTCAAATCCGTGGGAGAGGGATTAAATAGACTAGCCTCGCGACGTGGAAGACGGGAGGAAGTCATGCGCTGTGCTGTCTGGACACAGGTTTCAGAAACGCGGCTGTCGCGTCGCGGCTGCGTCACGCGCGTCTGGCGTCTCTGCTGATATGAGACGCGACTTTCGCGTTGCTGTCTGCTGCGTTGGAGCAGAGAGACTTGGGAGAGAGTGGGCTGCTGGGCCCCACGCCTATGGGCGCGTGCTTCCTGCGTTTGACGAGACGCAGAAGCTTCGCTTTGGCGTTTGGCAAATTGGTCTTCAGAAGGCTCAACTTGGGGAGTCTCGCGTTTGGGTCGCCAAACGCGGATCTCTCGCACTGGACGAGGTGCGGGCAAGGCATCGGATCGTACGCTGCGTTCAACCCCAGTCAGAAAACCAACGGTTCTGACTGAGTGTTGACGCGCGCGTCTTCTCTGTCGACGCTCGGCATTCCGATTGCGCCGTGGAGGAAGAGAGAAGCCAACAACTTCCTGGTTTGTAGAACCAGGGGTGTTTGCCACGCGGGTCTCCTGAGAGACGCAGACGCGGGCGTTCTGTGCGACACGGTCGATCGCACCAGTAGATGTGCCGGGGACCACGCGGGCCTTCAGAGAGGCGTTGGCGCGTGTGTTCTGCGCGACGCGGTTGATCACAGCAGAGGTGTCTGAGGTTACGCGGGCCTTCCGGGAGGCGTCGACGCGTGAACCAAACTTGGCACAGTGGGCAGCAGGAGCACCCGACAGAGCCTCAGATTGGGCTTCAGGGGGCTGTCCACTTGAGACCCTGCGGCAGACGCGGGTCTTTGGGCTCTTGGAGCCAGAAGAGAGGAACTCTTCATACTTCGCCTGGTCGAACTCGACGACGAGTGATTCGACCATTTTCCCCTTACGGAGAACGTCATCTTGCACCACGGTGCGCTCGTCAGTAACGAAGGTTGTATGCGCCGGAAAAAGAAAGAGGGAATTGCTGTAAAGATTTCTTTGAATCAGATGAAAAGATTACAATAAGACTTTTCCTTCCAGTTACAAGGGAGGGAGGATGTTGAAGCTTGAATCCCCCCTTTGTTTAATGCTGGGTTCTTCGTGTGGCGGTGGAGAGTGAATCTTGTTCTCCGTTGACCAGATGACCGTCCTGGACCGTCGGGGGTCTTCTCTTCGGTCGGTAGAAAGAGTAACTCAGCTCCGTCTACCAAAACTCTCAAAGAGGAGGTAGGCGAAGAGCGGCTAGTACTCAGTAAGCTCGCTGAAGAGTCTCCTCCCTCTGTCTGTTGTTGAAGTCGTGCTTCCCTCTTGATGATCCTCTTGCCTGGATTCGATCGATCTTGATGATGCCTTGACCTTCTTAATTCTCGACCTCTCCAAAGCTCCGATCCCCTCTTCATAGCAAACAAGGCTATTTATAGGGGTCTCAGGGGGTGAAGGTGCCTCCTGAAAACGCTCCCGAATGAGGGGCCACTACCCGCTACATGCGCGGTGACTGGCCCCGCAATCAGGGCAGTTGCAACTGAGACGCGGGCGTTGAGCCAAACGCGCCTTGAAGCTTGAGACGCGGGAGTCGAGCCAAACGCGCCCTGAAGTTGAGACGCGGGCGTCGAGCCAACGCGCCTTAATGCTGAGACGCGGGCTTCGGGCCTTCACGTCTGGACGCTGAGGCGCGGGCGTCGGGCCGACGCGCCTTGATGCTGAGACGCGGGCTTCGGGCCGACGCGTCTGGACGTTGAGACACGGGTGTAGAACCAACGCGTCTTAAATGCTGAGACGCGGGCATCGATTCCTCGCGTCTAGAGCTTGAGACTCTGCTTCCTTAATGGCTTGTCTGTTAGTCATTTTTAGACAGCCTACAAGTGTAAGAAGTTTAATTTGGTCATATTTGTTTTTAGCTTCCGCATTATTTGGCATTAAGTGACCATTAGATAGCCATCACCTATTCACCCCCCCTCTAGGTGAACCTACAATTGGTATCAGAGCTTGGTACTCTAATTTGGTCTAACAACCTAGAGTTAAAGATCCTCATTTTTAGGCTAATCACAATTTTGTTTTGTACACACACCATGGACTTCATGTCACCACCCATGTTTGACATTGTTAACATCCAGATATGAAAGGTGAAGATATCCTTGTACCTCAAAGCCCTAGGTTATCATGCTTATCTTGCCATTACTAATAATGCATATTGTTTAGATGGTAAGAATTTTGAGGCTAATGCAAAAGCCCTTCATGCTTTAAAGTCTACCCTACATGATGTTTATTTATTTAGAGTTTCTAACTTTGATTCGGCTTTTGTAGTATGGAATACTCTCATCTCCCTTGGCGAAAAAGATCAATACTATGCGGGGAGCGATTCGGATGTTGGAAGCGACACCTCCAACAAGTGCTATATGGTCCAAGGGGATAACCCCCTTGAGGTAACTACCGAATCCGAGGATGAGGATAATAACATGTCATATGAAGAGCTTTCTACTTTTTGTCAATTATTGCTTGAAAAATATGACATGATTAAGAAAGATAATAAAAATTTGAAAAAGAAAGTTGATTGCATGCATATAGAACAAGATTCTTTTAAATCTAAGATTGCATGTTTAGAAAAAGAGAATGAGGTTTTGAAAAATGAAAATGTTTCCCTTATGTCTAAATTAAATGATTTGTGTGAAGGGAACACTATTTTGAAGGATAAAATTATTTTGGTGGAAAAACAAAAAGAAATTGTTTTGCAAGAAAACACTTCTTTAAAGAAGAAAATTTTTGAAAAAGAAAAAGAAAAAGTTAATGTTTCTAAAAAGAAGAAAAATGATTCCATATCCCACTATAATCTTCATGCCACCATTGATGATAGTGAGATCACTCTTTTGAAAAATAAAATTAATAGTTTGAGTTCAACTTTGAGCTCGTGTGCATTCAACCATTCTAGATTGGAGTCCATGTTTGCAAAGAAACAAACTCCACATGTTCATGCACATCATCATCATGCATATGCTTATGTTGCACGTCACGATCACAATCACACTCATAAGCATTCTAAGGTGTACAAATGTACACATTGTGGCCGCAAAGGCCATTTAGCAAAATTTTGTTATGACAAGTTGCATGTTTTAAATTTTGCTAATAAAAATGTTTGGGTGCCTTACAAAGCTAACCCCAAGGACCCAAGAAAAAATGGGTACCAAATCTCCCACCCCATGTTTTGATGTAGGTGAGGGATCTCTCAAGACGTGAGAGATTTGGTGCCTTGATGGTGGGGCACTTGAACTAAAAGGACACATATTTGGAGCACCGCTATCAAGGAAGTTTTGATGGGATGACCACCATGTTTGGAGCTTTGGAGTTGGTAACAATCTCTAAACTCTCATTTTATCTTTGTACATGCTTATTCATTTGTGAAATCATGTAGCATGTTCATGTTTATTTGTTTTTTATGTGCTTCATGTGGTAAAATCTAGTTTAAATGTAGTGTTTATCAAAACTTGAATTTATACATGTACCAATAGTGAGAACAAATTGATTCATATATGTTTGCACTTCATGCTCATTTGTACCCACTATATGCATATGTGTAGCCTAGTTTTGATGATTCTTTCATTTACACTTGTTTTACCTATTTTCATGTTTTACTTCATGTATATGTATTTTATATTCAAATCTAATAAATATACATGTATGTCCTTTATGAGTCTCTTGCCTTCGTGCAAATACATTTGATAGACTCTTTTATGTTTGGGAGATGTATGTGTATTGTTAGGATTGGATAAATCATACATATACCTAGAAGTGTATTGTTTTAATGAAAAATAAATTTTCATGTTTTATAAAATGTTATTCATAATTTGAGCTTCAATGTCTATTTTCATGAAAATGCTACTTACATGACTTTTGAACACTCATCTTTATTTTTCAAGATAATTTTGAGCTTTATGGACTATGAATGCTTGAACTTTTATGTATTTAGTATAATTCATGAAAAACATATGATTTCATGTTTTTGAAGGATCTTTAACTAGTTTTTCAAAAATTATTTTAACTAGTTATTGTTCCTCATTTGGTAGTGATTTTCTATGCTAAAATATTTTCAAATCTATTTTTGAAAACCCCTACCATCAATGGGAGGATGGATGGGCGACCATGCTTATGTATGCTCTATATTGAAAGAATCCAATGATACATGTGCATGTGTTGGGTGGTAGTTATATGAGATATATACTCGATTTACATTGTTATTTCAATTGGTATCATTGAAATTCTTTCAATTGGTATCTAAATTGATAATTTTTGTATATACTCATATTTTGTTTTCTTATATATGTATGTATCAATGTCAATTGGTATACTCATTTCATACATATATATGAGTTTCATGTGCTTAACTTTCAATTGGTTCACATTTTTAAAAGCACAAAGTTTATGATGAAAAATAAAAATTTTGATCATTATGTTTACTATTGGTATCAATATGTTTCAACTTCATATTTGTTAAATTTCAATTGGTATCAATATGATTTTCAATAATGATTATTTTCAATTAGGTATCTTAAAATTTGATTGTTTTACAAGAGCTCTGATACCTTTAAAATTTTTTAAAGAAAAATTAAAAATATTTTGGTATGTATTTCCTATATGCAAGGAGAGCTTAACATCTCTTCTACATATAGATTCATGTTGAGTATATTATAAATTGAGGAGCTTGACAACTTTTCTTTATATGATATACGTGTGTAGGGGGAGCTTCACATCTCCTCTTATGCATTACATAATATGTGTTATGTGAGTTAGGGCTTGTCATCCCTTCTTCATGTAATGCATATGTGTAGGGAAGCTAACTTAGCGTCTTCCTCTTCATGAATGTATATCGCATATAAATCTTTATTGATTGATTTGTATTACCCCTTCTTGATCTCTTTGTTTTTAACAAAAAGGGGGAGAAAAATTTGTTTGATTTGATTTTACTTTGAACCCTTTGTTGATCAGTGATAAAAAGGGGGAGAAGTATTTGAGTTTATATGCATGTTTTCATTGCTTAAGGGGGAGAAGTATTTGTCTTCCTTGTTATTTATGCATATATGTTTTGTTTTGCAAATAGGAGAACAACATTTTGTTTTATCTCCATTCATTTGCATACATGTTTATGAGCTTCATTGCATATATTTATTATTTTGTGTTATGCATGAAGTAAGGGGGAGCTTCTTTGAAGCTTTACTTTAATCCATGCATATATAACTTCATGAGTTTTGTCATCATCAAAAAGGGGGAGATTGTTGGCCCAAAGGCCCATCACTCTAGTTTTGATGATGATCAACTCATGAAGTTATGTTTACTAATGATCTTGTATTTAATTAGTGACAGATTCATTATCAAGATCTTAGTAGGTGCATAGTTCAACAAAGGATAAAATGTCAAGATTTGGAACTAGCACGGTGTGATCCAAGGAGCTTTTGGATCAAGCTTGGACCAAGTCAAGAAGATGAGAAGCCTTCAAGTGAAGACTTCAAGAAGATGAAGACTTGTGTCTAGGTATAAGATTTTATTTTTGTTTTAATTAAAAATCTAAAGGATAGAGTAGTTGGTGGATTGCTCAAGTATACCATGCACACACACTCTTGTTAGTTTTGTTTTACAAAAGATTTTTCTTTGTGAAAAAATACTATTTTGATTTTTGGTGTTTCTCATATACTTATCTTTTAACCAAAACCAAGTTTAGAGCTTAATGTCAAAAACATAGATATTTCATCTTTATTGTGTAGTGGATCATATCCATACACACTATACCTTAAAATGAGTTATGATATCTTGTTTTTGTATTTGAAGATGTTTTGGAAAAACAAAGTTTAGAAAACATGTTTTGAAAAATACAGTTTTTATCATGAGCCAAATATTTTCAAGTTACAAAAATAGTCCAATCTTCTATAACATGCCTTGATTTTGTGCAAGCATGTTTGTATATCAAAGTATATTGGTTAAACTATTTTTTGTAGATTTTTAAGTATTTTATGGATTTTATTTCAATCAAAAAGACTAACTTTTAAATCCCAGTTTTCTGTTTCAGGCTTCAGCAAGTCGACTATATAGTCGACTAATCCTGAAGTCGGTCGACCGGCTCGGTCGACCGACGTGCATAGATGTGTACGCCTTTGTGCACTGGAGGACGGCCGACCGTACGGGTCGACCGCTCCAGAGAGCTCTGCTCTCTGGAAAGTTCGGCCGACCGTACGGGTCGACCGACAGAGAGTTCGACTCTCTGCTCCAGTGGCTCGGTCGACCCGGGCGGTCGACCGTGGCTCCAACGGTCGAATTTCTGACCGTTGGCGGTCGACCGTACGGGTCGACCGGCAGCTCTGACAGAGCCCCAACGGCTAGTTTTCCAGACTCTATATAAAGGGTCATTTGGGGGCTGTTTTCTTCAATATTTGGAGATAGTTTTAGAGCCAGTTTTTACCACTATTTTCAGAAGTTTTTCTCCACAAAATAGAGAGCAAATATTTCCTATCTAAAGGAAAGTTTTATCAAGAGTGTAAAAGAGATTTTCTTGAGTTTTTCACCAAAGATTCTTTCCTTGTTTTCTCACACAAACACTTGAGCATCCGTTGAGCTATTCATCTTATAGGAGTGTTGTAGTGAGAGTTTTTATTGGTGATCAAAGTGTTTAGATCACCAAAGATCTTTTCTTTGTTCTTTGAGGAGACGGGCAAGTGTGCTCGTGGTTGTTTAGGGTTCGGGTGCGAACTCTTTGTTTGAGGTGCGGCTTCGGCGAGCTAGTGAGCTTCCGTGTGTACGGGACTAGGGAGTCCGAGGGCTTGTAGGTGTTGCGGCACCGAGGAGAGATCCATTGGGATCTTGCATAGTGGAAATCCTTCGTGTGTCGAAGGCGGGGATGTAGAGCAAGTGTGCTCGAACCTCGAAACAAACCCTTTGTGTTTGCGATTGCCTTTTCTCTCTCTCTCTCTCTCTCTCTCTCTCTCTCTCTCTCTCTCCCCCTTACTTATATCTTGCATTCAATTATAGTGTAAATCTTTATATGCTTGATATACTTGTGTGCTCATTGTTATACTTGCTTGTGATTGTTTGCTAACACTTGTATTCAACTAAGAGAGCCAACGCGACACCTCAACCCATTCAAGGGGAATCTAGAGGAGTTTGTCCAGAGCCCTTCACAGGGAATTCGGCAACACTCTTTGGTTATACGTGGTGTTTAATGTAAGAAGTTTAATTTAGTTATATTTGTTTTTAGCTTCCGCATTATTTGGCATTAAGTGACCATTAGATTAGCCATCACCTATTCACCCCCCTCTAGGTGAACCTTCAATATTCTTGTAACTCTTATATTTTCTTCTCTGTTTTCAATAATGATTTCTCTCCTCCTCCTCGTGGACGTAGGCACATTGCCGAACCAGATTAAATCTGGTATTCTTTAGTTTTCTTGTGGTGATTAGTTTCTTTTGCTTGCTAGCGATGGATATGCTCCAAAGTTTTTGCTGCCGAGCCGTCAATTCGGTGTTTCTCTATTATTTGATCGATGATAGATCACAATAATTGGTATCAGAGCGATGCCTAGTAAGACGACCACGACAATCAAGTTCGAGGTGGAAAAATTTCACGGGAAGTCTAACTTTCTGTTGTAAAAGATGCAAGTAACATCGTTGCTCGTGAAAGAAGGCACACACAAGACTCTGCTTGGTATTGAGAAGAAGCCATCAAAAATGGAGGATGATAAGTGTAATACATTGACTTCCGCGCAAAAGCGACGATCATACTGTGCCTATTAGATGAAATCCTCTATAACGTGATGAACTAGGAGACAACTACTAGTCTTTGATGTACGCTAGAGAGCCTTTACATGACGAAAAGTTTGCTAAATAAGCTCTTTATGAAGAAGCAGTTATACAGTCTTTAGATGAAGGAAGGTAAATCTATTCTACAGCATCTAAATGCTTTTAATAGAATTTTAAGCAACTTGTTGACTCTAGAGGCTAAGATAGAAGAAGAAGATAAAGCTCTTCTGTTACTCTCTTCTCTTCCAACAAGTTATGACCACTTGGTGACCATCATCATGTATGGTAAGAAAACCTTAGAGTTAGAAGATGTCAGACAGATGCTCCAAAATAAAAAGCTGATGAAGAAGACAGATTATATGGAAGAGGCCTCAGGATTGGTTATCAAGGGCCAGAGGGGAAGATCAAAGAGTAGGGAACCCAAAACGGATACATAGGCTTCTAGCAGTTTTTCTTGCTATTTTTGCAAGAAATCAGCGCACATCAAGAAGAATTGTATGAAATACAAGGAGATGCTGAATATGAGGCGGTAAGGATTCTGATGGGGCTAGTACTAGTGGAAAGTTATATCAAACTGGGGTTGTCAAAAACACAGATGAGGATTCATGTGATGTCTTGACGGTTGATTCAGGAAAAAGTAAATACTCAGATGCTTGATTACTTGATTCAGGGTGCACGTGCCACATGTGCCCAAAAAGAGAGTGTTTTAGTATTTACAAGCCTTATGATGGAGGCTCTGTCCTAATGGGTAACGACGCTATTGCAGGACTGTAGGAATCTGTAACATCCATATGAAGATGTTTGATGGATAGATTCGAACCCTCATGAACTTTCGACACACTCCAGATTTGAAGAAGAATATTTTCTCGCTGGGAGCTTTGAAAGCTCGAGGGTACAAGTTTTCAGGTGCAGATAGAGGAATCAAAATTACAAAGGCTCCATGACAATTCTCAAAAGAGAACGAATAACAAACTTATACAAGTTGACAGGAAACATTATTGTTGGTGATGCTTCAGTAATAACGAAGAAGGAGGATACTACAAGACTTTGGCACATGTGTCTTGGACCCATGAGCGAGCGAGGTCTTCAAGTCCTACACAAAAGGAGTGCTCTTCTAGGTAGTACATATTGCAAACTTCATCTTTGTAAATTTTACATTATGGGTAGGCAACATAGAATAGCTTTCCCTACATCACAACATAAGACAAAGAGCTTATATAGATCTCATGCACACGGATGTGTGGGACCTTCGCCAATAGCATCCATTAGAGGGTGCTAGGTACTATGTTATTTTCATAGATGATTTCTTCATGAAAGTTTGGGTATACTTCTTAAAGCTAAAATCAGAAGTATTTCAGAAGTTCAAGAATTGAAAAACTATGATGAAAAATTAGACGGGGCAAAAGGTGAAAGTCTTGAGGTCCGACAGTGGAGGTGAGTGTACCTCTAAATAATTCAAAGATTACTTAAAAAGTAAGGGCATCGAATACCAGCTAAGTATTTTAGGGTGACTAAAATAGAACAGAGTAGCAGAGCGCATAAATCAAACACTTACAGAGTGTGCCCGCAGTATCAGATTACAGGCTGACATGTCAGAAGAATTTTGGGCAGAGGCGGTGAATCATGCAAGTTATCTAGTAAACAAGTCATCATCAACAGCTATTGATCTTTGAAAGTACACCTAGAGGGGGGTGAATAGGTGTACGGCTAATCTATGAAAAATAATGCGAAAATTAAAAACTTAATGCAACACACTTAGTGTAACCAAAGAGTGTAAACGAATTCTCGGTGAAGGGCTCTGGACTAACTCCTCTAAATTCCTCTGAATAAGAGTTGAGGTGCTATGTAAAGCTCTCTTGGTTAAACACAAGTCTCGCACACACAAACAACACAAGCATGTATATGATATGACAATATGAATCAATGCACAAATGTAAGAGAGAGAGAGTTAGAGAAAATGGATCAAACGCAAACACCAAGATATGTTTCGAGGTTCGAGCACACAGCTCTACGTCCTTGCCTTCACACAGAAGGATTTTCACTAACTCGTTCACACAGGACTTCCCACACAGGGAACCTCCACTGAGGATCTGGAGCAATTACAATTGGGAGTACACAACTCCTCTCTCCAACAATTACAACCTCTACACTTAGAGGCAAGGCACAAAACAAATCACCTTTACACTTAGAGGGATAGGCACTTAGCCACACAAACAACAATCACCTCACACTTGAGGGATTCCAACACAATCTCTACCTCTCACTAGAGGGAGCCAAATACCACTTCCACTATCACCTCACACTTGAGGGATAACAACTCAATCACCTCTCACTAGAGGGATATCACAATCAATGGAAGGTTTACAACTTGGTGATCACAAAGACCACAAACCAATTTTCTCATTAAAATAAAGATCTTATAGATATGATAGAAGATAAGCTCAAGTGTGAGAAATCAAGGTGTTTGGAAATCAAATAACAAAGAAAAACTCTTGGAAAACTTCTAGAATTGATATAAAAATGAAAATAAAAAACAATCCCAAAGACTTTCTTTTTCTTTGAATTTTTTAACCCTTTAAAACAAATAAAGATGAATCTTTTGGCTTAAAAACTCTTTTGAAAACTTGTATTAAAATACTTGTAAATGAGAGAAATTTTGCTCTTAAAATTCTTGTTGAAAATTAACTTCAAATGGGGTATTTATAGGCCCATTAGAAATCTGCCCGTTGGCAGCTGAAAAGGGCCAGAATGCCCTTCCGGTCGACCGGCCGGCCAACGGTCACATTTTTGACCGTTGAGCCCTCCGGTCGACCGCCCAGTCAACCATGTCAGATCTAGAGAGCAACTGCTCTCTGGCCGGTCGACCACTTGGTCGACCGGGCCAAAGTGAACGGTCGACCGCCCGGTCGACCGGCCCCACCCGAGAGTGGGGTGACTTCAGTCGGTCGACCGCACGGTCGACCGGCCAAATCACTTGGTCTTTGTGCACGTCTTGTGCACATCGGTCGACCGGTCTGGTCGACCACCAGAGCCTAGCAGGAAAAATTTCAGGATTTAAAAACTAGTCTTTTTAACTTCAATTAAATCCCATAAAATCACATAAATTTCATAAAAATCAGATCATGTTATATCTTTGAAATACAAACATGTTTGAGAAAAAATCAAATCATGTTACAAACATTTTGGAACCATTTTTGTGACTTGAAAAATTTGCCTTAAACAAAAAACTGTATTTTCCAAAAATAGAATTTTTGAAATGGAAATCCAATTTTTTCAAAACACATGTAAATACAAAAACATAATATTTAAACAACTTTGAAGCATATAGTATATGGATAGAATCCAATATACATGAAAGGTATTATATTTATGTTTTTCACATTAAATCCAAAAATAAGTTTTGTCTAAATACAAAACTCCAAACACATGAATAGTGTATCAAAATAAGTTTTTCTAAATAGATAAAACATATATGTATATAGATCAAATCTAATATACATTAAATCATGTAAACTTGTTTTGATTCTATCTATTTATGAAAACCAAGATCGGTTAAACCGAAAACCAAAACCAAAACATGAAACGTGTGTGTTGTGAACTTGAGCATATCACACTATCGAATCTTTATAATGGATCTAAACTAAATCTTAAACTAAACAAACCGAAGCCTTCTTGTAGAACGCCGTCTCCAAGTTGACTCGATCCAAACGCGATTCCCCGAGCTTGACTCCAACGAATGCTAGATGTGAACTTTGACGCTCAACTCTTGAATCACCATGTGAAAGCTTCAAGACACCTTTGTTGAAGCTAATCACCTACTAATATCTTGGTTAAATATCTGAAACTAAATATCACAAGATTATAAGTAAACTATAACTACATGAGTTAATCATCATCAAAACTAGAGTGGAAGGCATCTGGGCCAACAATCTCCAGATCTCAGAGGAGATATAATGAGGAGAGTCTATGGATTATGCAACCTTGTGGATTTTTGGTTGCTCGACGTATAATTTGGTTGATAGTAAAAAAAAGAACAAACTAGAGTTTAAGTCTAAGAAGTGTATCTTCATCTGGTTCACCAGAAGAGTCAAGAGTTTTGCACTTTGGGATCCCGAGACAAGGAGTGCCTTTACCATCAGAGATGTAGTCTTGACGAAGAATCAATGTTGCAAGAAAAATCAGAGATGAAGGATAAATTGTAAGGTGAAGTCCAGACAGTTCATCAGACACTTAGCAAAATTGGAGTTAAGTTCTCAGACAGCCCTAAAAGGCCTGAAGGGTTAGAAGAGAACTCCTCAGATTCAGATGGAGACAATGGGGAGGCTACTTAAGAGCAACCTAAACCATTAAGGCAGTCATTCAGAATTACGGTGCCACCAAAAAGGAATGGTTGTGAAGATGATCATGTCTCATTCTCATTAATAACAGAAATAAGTAACCCCTGTAGTTACAAGGAGGCGATCGGGGATGATGACCTCGACAAATGGATTGCAGCCTTGGAGCAGGAGATGAAGTCTTTAAATCAAAATCAAACATGGATATTAGTCAATCTTCTAAAGGACTCTAAGGTAACATGTTGCAGATATGTATTTCGCAAGAAGGACAATTAATAGTACAAGGTAAGGTTAGTTGCCAAGGGATATGCTCAGGAGGGTAGTGACTGTAATGAGAAATTCTCTCATGTAGTCAAGCATGCGTCTATTCAGATGTTATTGGTGATAGTAACTCAGTGTGATCTAAAGTTTGAATTGATGGATGTCAAAATAGCATTTTTGCACGGTGAGCTGGAAGAGAAGATATACATGAAACAACCTGAAAGTTATATTCAAGAAGGTTAAGAAAGTAAGGCGTGTCTTCTAAATTAGTCCCTCTATGAATTTAAACAGTCTCCCAAGCAGTGGAGTAAACGTTTCAACTCTTTCATGATCAAGGCCAAATACAACCGATGTGAGTATGACAGTTGTGTTTATTTCAAGCAGAATGATGATCCGACATATTTGCTACTATATGTGGATGATATGCTGATTGTTATGAGAAATAAGACATGTTTAGAAGCTTAAAGCTAAGCTCAAGAAGGAATTTGACATGAAGGATTTGAGAGAAGCCAAGAAGATTTTAGGTATAAAGATCACTCGAGACATAGGCTCAGGAAGACTTTGGCTATCCCAGGCGAACTACATTCTCAAGGTGTTGGAGAGATTCAACATGGCAGAAGCAAGACTAGACACCACTCCTTTGACAGGTTATTTTAAATTATCCTCAAAGCAGTATCTATGATCACTAGAAGAGGAGGAGGAGATATTTGGAGTACCATATGCTAGTGCGATGAGATCATTCATGTATGCTATAGTCTGCATTAGACCTGACTTAGCCTATACATTTAGTACAGCAAGTCAGTTCATGTCAAATTCAGGAAAGCAATATTGAGAAGCAATGAAGTAGGTGCTATGATATTTATGAGAGACTGCGAGACTAGACTTGGTCTTTCAGAGATTGCAAACGAAGAAGCTTAGGGTTTTAAAAGGCCATGTTAATACAAATTATGCAGGAGATTTTGATTAGCGAAAATCTACGATGGGTTATGTATTCACAGTAGCTGAGTGCGTCATTAGTTGGAGGCAAAGTTACAAGATATAATTGCTCTTTCAACGACAGAGGCAGAGTATAT
This sequence comes from Agave tequilana, assembly GCA_038442645.1. NCBI lineage: Eukaryota > Viridiplantae > Streptophyta > Magnoliopsida > Asparagales > Asparagaceae > Agave > Agave tequilana. The sequence goes on from JAVJIF010034605.1 coordinate 25,895, forward strand.
GGCTACGATTGAGGCATCAAAGGAAGTTTTATGGTTGAGAGGATTGGTTGAGATGTTCGGTATCATACAGGATTCAGTTCAGGTGCATTACGACAGTCAAAGTGCTATTTATCTCACTAAGAATCACAGGTATCACAAGCGGACGAAGTACATTAATATGAGATATCATAGGATACGTCAGTGGGTCATAAATGATATGATGATCGATTTGGTGAAGATCAACACGAAAAAGAATCTAGCAGATATGATGATAAAGATCATCCCGGAGGAGAAGTTTAGAGCATCCTTGAACTTCATTAAGGTTCTCTAAAGGTAAAGTGGAGAACATGCTCTTGGAAGGGAGCCATGTGAAGTCACAAAAGTGGAGAGAAAGAAAGGTGAATGAAGTGAAGGTCAATTTCTATGAAGGGACTCGATGAAAGATGGAGATTGTTAGTACTTGGAGTTCCTCATGTTCATTAGAGAAGAATCAAGGATCAAGTGGAGGTGTTACAAACTTCAGAGATCAAGCACAGACAGGTACAAGCTTTGTGCATGTTGATTAGTTAACTAATAGGTCTGATTAATAAACTAGGTTCTAGGCTAGTCGACTAGTACTTGGGTGTAGTTGACTAGGCCTTGCAAACAGAGAGTTAGGTTCTCGGATTGTGTTACAGTAGTCGACTAATTATTTGGTATAGTTGACAAATTCTTAGTATTAGTTGACTAGTACTTAGCCCTAGTCGATTAATGTCAGGATTTGATAGTTTTCTTTTATGATTCTGTTTTCAATTTAGATTGGACTCGGGTTTTCTTCTTTCTCTGAGGCGGTGCTGGTTATATTGTTGAAGCTTGGGTTGAATTAGGATCATCCTAGGGTCTATATAAACCCCTTGGGATGTCCTTTGGAAGACAAGTCAAGAAAAATTCAGATTTTCATTATTGTGAGTTGTGTGAGAGAGATATTCTTGTAATTCTTGTATTTCTTCTCTGTTTCAATAAAGATTTCTCTCCTCCTCTTAGTGGACATAGGCACATTACCGAACCACATTAAATTTGGTGTTCTTTGATTTTCTTATGGTGATTAGTTTTTTTTTCTTGCTAACGGTAGAAACGTTCCAAAGTTTCCGCTGCCGAGCCGTCGATTCGATGTTTCTCTGTTGTTTGATAGATGTCACAACATTGCGTGATGCACAGATAGTGGCTCGCAGTGAGTCTTCGGTGGCTCAGGCTGCCCGGTGTAGGTTCATCAGCTGATGTGTTAGGTTCAGACTATGTACTTTCTTCAACTCCTCAGATTTCTTACCTTGATGTTTAGAGCTTCTCCTAAGTTGTTCTTCATACTTTTAGGCTTCAACTGTGCAAGTTTGTGCTCTTGTCATTGAGCAAGACTCAACGGTGGCCCAGGTTCGTATTGTTGAGCTCGAGCAGTAGGTACATGTGTCCGAGAGATTATTTTAGGTTGCGGTTAGAGATCGTGACAACGCTATGAATCAGGCACAACATTTGGAGGCCAAAGTTTGAGAGCTTGAGGAGGTGCTCCCGCAGATGCTTGATCACTCAGTATGACTGTGATCGCCTTACCCATAAGTGGGTAAGTATTTATGACATCTATGAGTTTTGTTTTTTTTTATATATGCATTATTTCTAAAATATTATGTTTGTTTGTTCAAACTGGGCCTTCCAGCGACCAGAAGGGCATCTTCTTGCAGACTCAGCTTGAGGAGACATGGTAGCAGCTCGACTGTCTCACGACTAAGATATTTGTTTCTCATTCTCAGTCACATTGGACTTGGCAGGTGCCTGTGAGGGGTCTGGCGAGATCTACTGCCTCTCATGCCTCGGAATCACAGATGTCGCCTCTTCCGCCTTTACCTTCTACTCAGGAGCACAGTGGAGAGAGTCAGGGTCCTCCAAGCTAGTAGTGAGTGGAGGTGATCATGATTAGCAGCAGGGGTATGCCTCTGATGTATTTTGTACCGTGTATTTTGTACTGTACTTTTGGTATACATATATATACACTTCATTACTTCCAAAAGGATTAGAGGGATGAATCCTTTCAACTCAAATTCAACGATAACACATTCAAATACAAGATCCACTATGTTAAAGTTGATTTATCTTATTTAAAGTAATTAAAAACAAAAAATTAAATATTTTATAGCTTTCTTATTCATGCATCAAGTAGACACAAAATGGACGGTTGAAAATAGCATATTACTCAGATTTATGACTTTAGACATACAAATTCTCGATCTGACTATTTGATCATGATTTAAACATTTAAAAACCCTCATACACCAACTATTCTACACTGTTAAACTAACCAACTCACTATTTTGACCGTTCATTTTGCTCCTACTTAATGTATAAGCAAAAAGTATTCAAAACACTTGAATTTTGTTTTAAGCACTCTTAACATTATAAATCAACTCTAATGGAGCGGTTTTCAATTTGAATGGTCTACTATTAAATTTGAATGGGAGGAATTCCTCTCCATTTTCTTCCAAAGGACCCAAGTCTGCGCGCGCGCACACACACAACACACTTTGTTTCCTGTATATGTACATTTTACATGTAGTTTTGTTGTAGTTTGGATGTTGCATATAAGGACACACAATTTATCTTTTAGTTGTTATTTACTCAAACCTTGTGTACCAGGGACCTAGATGAACATAGTTCATGGGCTGGTAGTTTTGTATCATAGGGATACAACCGCAAGATATTTGTGGGTGGTTTTTCACAGCTCTAAGGACTATTTGGGTTGAGAGCTCTTTCTCTGGCGCAGCAAGGACCTACTTAAATGCCTTCTTTCCTTAGCAAAGTAAGTGGGGTGGCCACATTACTTGCATGCTTGGTTTTATCAGTTAATTCCCTTTGTCGCATGAGGAGGAGTAGTTTTGACTAAGCTTTATCCTACAAAAATCTTCAGTGAGACCAGCCAGCGGGAATATCCAATAAGGCCTTTCTGTCATTGTCTTTGAGGGTAAGTGCACATAAGTGATTGCAGTTGTTTTCTTTCAAGACCCTGTAAATCAGAGACAAACCAATCACGTATTGACACATGTATTGATTTTCTTATAATATGCTGTGTGTGTGCCTCACACACATTATAAGAGATTATAAGAGTTTCAATCTACGTGTTAACGTTGATTGACCCTCTTATTGTATGTGTATGTGGCTCACACACATGAAACGACTCCTTGTAATCTATCTTAGGGACACAAACTTCAAGACATTTATGCGTGGTTTACATCATTTCTCTTAGATAACTCGGGTTGAGGATCTCTTCATTGTTATGATGGAGACTTGCTAGGTTCCCCTCTTCCCTATACTAGGGAAAGTGAGTGGGATGGCCACATCACTTGCCTGATTGTCTTTACTATCATATTTCCTTCATTACATGAGGAGGGGTTTTGACTTAGGTTCATCCTACAGAGATCTTCAAATGAGACTGGCATGCAGGAATAGCCAATAAAGCCTTTCAGTCATCGAAAATACTTTTTATGGAAAAGACTCTTTGTGATGTATATTCATTCGGGTTACCCTCATGCCTGATCAGGGGTAATATCGTTTAAGGTGCATGGCATTCCAAGGATGAGCGAGATTCTATTTTGGTAGACTTTTGCGTGCTCCGCGGCTTTGAGCATTTTCTCACTAATTCTTCGAGTTGAGCTAGGAGGCTTCTCTTCTTTGGTCTATGATTAGATTCTTGTCCAACTCGATTCTCAAAGATGGCAGAGAAGTTCATAGGGGACGACTGCTTCTACTCTCTATGTCAATGCGAAGGGCTTTGATGACTTCCCAGTCTACTTTGAATTTTACCTTTCATTACTTTGATGACTTTCCAGTCTATTTTTTTAGCTTCATGTAGGTCATATTTCAAGTCTTAGTTGCTATGCATTGATCTACGATATGCCAAAAGAGCTTTGATGATACGCTCAGTACTTTGATCAGTCTGCCTTGGGATGGCTCTCTTTCTCCGGTGGTAGCCGGATATTCCTAAAGGCTTGCAGAACATGAAAAGTGCCTTTTCCGACAAGGGTGGATAGTGATCTCTTTTGCCCCAAACTTTCTTTTGTTGTAGCTCTTAGGTGGCGGAATCTGCACTCCTTCATTGTGTATAAGCTGTGGCTTCTTCGTTGGTGCTTTTCCCACTTGTATCTACCCCGTTTGGGGTGTAGCTACTCGAACAGCTCCGAGATAATCTGCATGTCTGTGCCTTCTGTCGTGGTTGTTGTATCCTCTTTTGTTGTTTGGCCTCCTTTCTTCGAAGAGGCTATGGAGTGTTCCTTCCTTTAAAAGAGCTTGCCTGGTCCTTGCGAAAAGAGGTTGGCGCATGTTTCGCATTTGGCTGTGTGGATCATGTACCTCATTCCCGGTGGTATGTTGTTTATGATGAGACAGACAACCTTCTCTTCTACATGGTTGACAATAGATGTGTCATCATGTCCATCTATCTTTCCATGAATTTGATGAAGTCTTCACCTGCTCTCATCTTTTCTTCTTGCAGATCACAGCCATTGGGATTCTACGGTGTTTCTTAGTAAATCCATCTCAAAAATGCTTCACAAATATCAGTAAATTTTCGCATTTTATTTCGAGGTAGAGAAGTATATCAATCCCACACAGAAATCTGACGATGACTTTGATGTGCAAGTTGAGTTTCATGATCCCCACTGACACCTTTGTTTGGGTGCGTAAGTTCCTTAGAAGTCGCATGTTTAGCTTTTGGATCTGAGACATTGAGTGCTTCTTTCCTGATTGAACAAAGCCGGCTCCGCCCACAGGTTCCTTTTTTTTAACCTAGAAAAACAATGTGAGGGAGAGCTAAATGAGAAAAAAGAATAATGTAGTATATAATTTTATGAATTTTATCATAAATTGAATGATGAAAAGTGATGAGCTTACCTGCCTAGCTAGGGCCGGTGAAAAGGAGGAATAAAACAGTGTTTACCTATCTTATTCCAACTTTTCACACGTATAGTGTCTCCCTAAGCTTAGGTCGGATATGATATGTGCAAGTATACACTAAATGTCACGCCCCGCTTCCCAAAATACGCTAGGGCGGAGACGCGACAAGAGTCGGCGACGCATATACGCGAGGAAAATACCCCACATATACGCGCTAAGCCTAAAGTAACCTGAACAAGCTATAAATCTAAACCATAATAATCAAGGATCACTGCAATAGTACATATAAAGACTACACATGATCTGGAATGAAATAAGGAACAGGATAGAAGCCAAGGGTGATATATAAGAATCAAAGAATAATAGCAGGAATAAAGAAAGGAAAGAATACCAGAATCCAAAGAGAGAGAGAGAGAGAGAGTCCAGTTCCTCGCAAGTCGTACAGTCTCATCGTACATCTGCACAAAAGAACAAGCATCCAATATCTGGACGTGCAAATCCAGGGTCGTCAGAAAGCGACCTAGTGAGTGTGTGTGTAAAGGGGAGAGCTCGTGCATATAAACAAGGTGCATAAAACAATAATAAAAATAACTGCAGATATAAGATAATCAAATAACATGATATATAAGCAACTGAATAATAATAGTAAGAATAAGAGTACAGGTACAAGACAAGTTAAACAACTGCAACAAATAACAGATGTCTAGGTGTATATCCTAGCAATATCACTAACCTAGTACATAATCTGGTCCTGGTTACAATCATGTGTCTATCATAATGATATATATAGATATACAATTAGGTGATTACAGTCAGTCACAATACATCAACAGTTTATTATTAATTATGTCAGCGAACACCAATTGTCACATGTAATAGACGCATCCCATACTACGCCTACCACACATGCCAATCGAGGTCCTAAGTTATTGAAACTGATCGGTTGGAGACATTGTCTGTGTTTTAGGTGGGTCCCGTGCATACCGGGACCACGGCCCAGGCTCCTGACGCTAAACCAGGACCTACCGCAAGGTAGTCAGGAACATGTAAATAGGAACAGGTACATGTATAACATGTATATCAGGAACAGGAAACAGGACGGGGTGTCAGTCACCCCACGGGAACCCTGCAGTGCAACCCTCTTTCGGCTGCGCAACCTAAATCCTAGGTCCACCCAAAATACGGACGCTATCTCCTCCATCAATCTCCCCAATCCCAGTGTAAGTAGTTCGTTATCATGTTTTAGTTTATCAAGATTATTTAATGTGCATGTTATTTAATTCTTAGGAAAACTCGGTGGTAGTCACGGTAGCAATATCAACATGTGAAAGTCAGGGTGCTGGTAAACTGGAGTATAAAATATCAAGGAACAAGATACCGGTATAACAGGAATATATAACAAGTAAACATGCGGGTGTTGTTACCGTGTAATAATATTTTCCCAGCAATTAAGTAACATGGATAAGATAGTTATCAGGTAGATGCAAAATATAGTCAGTCAAGTTCCTCAAGTGAATCAAGATATCCAGGGTGAACAATAACCAACTGTCATGAATAAAATAATCCAGGCAACATTATGAAGCAACTAATATTCTTAAAGTCGTCTCAAACCCTTACTTCTATCACAGTCAAACATATGATTCCAAAACTCAGCAACATATCGGATACAAGTTTCTAAGATCTATCAAGCCAAGTCAAATACAACCAATATCTATTCCTCGGAATCATAGTCATCTATCTATAGTCAATAACATAACTCAAGGTAAAGTCTCATCCAATAAGAAGCTAAAAACAGCAGTCAGGCCAAGGTTAGTCGACTAAGGGAGATAAGCAAGTCGACTAGGGTGAGGATTAGTCGACTAACAGGTGTAATAAGTCGACTATACAAGGGGAAAGTCGACTAACTAGGAAGATTAGTCGACTAACAGGGGATATAGGTCAGCAACAGAGAGTACCCAACTTCCAGGACATCCAACTAGCCGACTATAGTTATGATAAGTCGACTAATTCGTGCTATTAGTCGACTACAAAAAAGGACAAGTAGACTAGGGAAGGGTTACTGGTCGACTATAGGAGAGGGGGTAGTCGACTAAGGTTGATTACAGTCGACAAACAGAAAGTCCAACACTATTCTAAAAGGAAGCCTAGTCGACTATGGCCTATAGTTAGTCGACTAATAAGAATATTAGTCGACTAACACCATGGGCAAGTCGACTAATGGTCCTATAACCTGTTACTGAATTACACTATCACACATATTCCCAATCTCCACATTCTCTCAAATGCACTCATGCTACATCATGAAACGTCTGCAATGATAATCCAAACACCCATATGATAAACATAAGGTTCCAACATAATTAATTATACATGCATATCATATTCCTATGCATTCAACATGTAATGTAGAAGGGGGCGACAATTCACATCCGTGCTTAATAATCTCCACACATAATCATGTAACACATCAAATTACACCACATACACAAACATATCTATGATTACTCCATTAATTAAAGAGAGGGAGAGACACTCACATTGGAGGGCTGCTGGGGCGATCTCTGACGACGGCCGTTGGGGGCGGTTGTTACCGTTTCCGCGCTGGATCTGCCCAAATCAGAGGGGGAAAAAACAGGCCGGCTGTGCTGTCGCGCGCCGCAGAAGTGATCGGTTGCCGGAGATACACGCGGAGCTCGTCGGAGAGGCGAAGGAGGCCGGGGGGTCCTGCTGGATGCGGCCTTGCCGCTGCTGCTGCGGCGGCTGCTGCTGCGGCGGCTGCTGCTGCGGTGGCTCTGCTGCTGTTGTTGCGGCTGTTGGTGGTTCGCTGGTCTGGGCGTTGGGGACGTCCGGGTGCTGCAGTTGCCGTTGCCATCCGCAACTGCTGCTGGATCTGCAGCAAGGCTGGTGGGTCTGCTGGATGTTGCTGATCCGTCTCCAACCTACCGATGTTGTTCTGCTGATATTGCTGTTCTGCTGATGTTCCAGGCCTTCGAAAAGCTCTCGCATGCCATCACCTATTCCTGCAAAGGTTTGCCAGCTCTTCCCTTGGCTTCGACGAGCATCTCCAGTCAGATCTGGACTGTTTAAGGCTGAAAAATCAGATTGTTTGTATTTGCTGATCTGATAGGGTCTTACGGTTGGCTGTCGAGGAGGGGAGGGGATCCGGGGCTGGTCTGGACTGCTGATGCGCCACCAGAGGCTGATGTTGGGGCGCTGCTGCTCTCAAGAAGAAGGGAGAGCACTCGGGGGTGTGGAGAGGCTGCTGGATCTGCCGCAGTCCAAAGGGAGGAGGGAACGCAACAAAAGATGAAGAGGTGGTGGTCCGGTGGGTGCTCCAACAAAGGAAGAAGGCCGTGGGGGATCTCGACGGAGAGGTGATGGCGCCTCGGGGCTATGGGCTATGCACAGGGAAGGTGGAAAATTGGGAGCATAAGATTCTGGCCATGTGGCTGCGGGTTGTTGTGGCTGAATGTGGAAGAAAAGAAGGAAGATTAAGATTAGGTTTAGGGATTTAATTTAGAATGTGATTATGAGATAAAGATTTGGTTAGTTAAGATCTGATAGAATATAAAATTTGATGGAGATTGAGTTGTTAGGATTGAGATTTGGAGTTAGGATTTAGATTGGGTGGTTGAGATTAGGATTTGGTTGAGTTGATGATTAGAAAGGGATTGGGAGGAGAAGATATGATTGGTTAGGATTAGGATAGGTTGTTGGGATTAGGATACTGGGATAGTGGGTTTTGGGTCGAAGGGTCACGGGTTTGCTAATGGGTATAGGTATATGATAACAGGTATTGGGTATGAGATACAAGAGTAATGGGATCATAGGCTCATGGGTAAGGGAAATATGGAAAAGAATAGGAAATAATAAAGGTAGTAATAATAATAAGAATAATGAAAATTATAATAAGGTATTAATAATAACAAAAACAAGAACAACAACAAGGATAATAATGATAATAATAATTACAAGAAGTAGTAATAAATTACTTTAAATTGATAATCTTAATAAAATAATTAGTAGAGCAGAATAAATACTTTAGGAAAATAAAATACAGTATTACTAACTATGGGTATTACACTAAAACATGTAATGTTTGCCAGATAAATGAGTAGAAGAGATGAAAGAGAAGAGTGTATGGATTAAGAAGTCATAGTAGCTCGTAGAATCCTTTCTATTAATAGCGAATGAGGATTTTGGGAGAGCCTTGGGAAGGAAATGCCCCAAATGAGGAAGTTGATTGGAGAAGAGGAGATGCCCTCTTGGAATGCTCCGACGATGAGTATTGAACTCTAAAGACCAACTTGAGCTTGAGATGATGAAAAAAACTATACTTTTGGGGAGAGAATATAAGGAGGAGGAGGAGCTAAATTGATGATTATTATGCTGGGGGGGTCTACAAGTCTATATAATGGTCTCTGAATTTAAGGATCCATTGCACCCGATGATAATAATCTGTGACTAATGCATCCTCGTCTCTGACCATCGAGAAGAGCCCAGGGAACATTGTAGCCAAGGGGCAATCCATGCCCTAAACATTATTCCTAAATCCTGTGTCAGATTTATCTTTAACCTCAGGGGCAGTGATATGATGGAAAAGTAGACCTATTTTTGCTATTCCTTTCCAGAAGTCAGAAGTAGTTGGGCATTTGAAAGTGCCCCTGAATCTGACTTTCCTTTGCTTTGGTAATTGTGGAGGTAAGTTTGCCAAATTGCATCTTCATTGCTATGTATCTTCCACCACCATTTACATGTAAATGCTTTGTTCATATCTTATAAGTTAATATGCCTAGACCTCCATGTTCTTTCTTCTTACATTCTCTTCCCAGTTGACCAAATTAACCCCCTGCCCGTCCTATCTCCTCTCCATAAAAAGTTCTGCATAGCATATTGATACGCTTAATTACCCTGCAGTGGGTAATTCCTCACGCATTAAAATAAGAAAGTGAATACCATCAAATCACAGAAAAGCCAATCGCAAACACAATAGAAATACATGAAAAATACGAAAGGAAAAAAACCACGGAGAGAGAGACTCCACCATGTCAATGGAGATTACAAAAGTGTTCTCAAGATTCGGGTGAACTCAGGTCCCTTTCCCATTGAAAGAGATCCTCTATTTATACAAATCATGTCAAATAGATAGAGTTAGAGAGTCCTGCTCAGTTGAATACCTGAATCTCTTATCTGGTTTAGGATTTAGCCGAACACCCCAGTTTGAATTGGTGTAGGACAGAGTTTATCTCTATCTGGTGATTTATGCTTGACTGTAGATAAAGATGAATTACCCCCGAGAGGTTGTTACCTTATTTGAATTAAGATTGGGCTTAAGGATAGAGATCTCTGTTATCAGATCTGACTCTTATATTAATCACCCGACCCGTTCGTGATCCAAACAAGACGATGATTCTAGATTAACTGTTCCAGAAGTAACCACGCGTCGCACATCCACGTGAGGCTAGATTGACAAGTGTTGCGATCTCAGACGAGTCAGAAAGTGACCACTACAGATGCCCCCCGTTCCCTTCTTTAGGAAGAGGTCGGGAACGCTCCCTTGGGGATTTCAGATTCCCGGAGTCTTCGATGTGGATAGAGGAGCATAATAAAATGAGAACTTTCTGGACTTGTATTCAAAGTGTTCATTGTTACTTTAGGGTTTGTCATATAGTGGCCTGTGCTGTGATATAGTCTGACAAGGCCTTAAATGAGCATCACATCCGGTGTTCCGCCGATCTAGTTACTGCTTCTTGTGTGATGTGACGTTCTAAAGCAATGGTGCTGATTGTATTTACCCTAACACGTAAAATACTGATCGAGCGACGGTTCATATCCCTAGGGCTAAGAGGGTTGCAATCTGAGGTTTTGGGCATTTTTCCAAATTTCTGCTCCATCTTCTTCCTTCTTTCCTTCCTCTGACCTGTTGATCTCAAAATTCTTGCCATTATCTTATTTCTACTAAAATGAAGAAAGGAGAGAAATCTGGTCCTTTTGATAGATCAGACAAAGGAAAGTCCATCTTGGAGGAGAAGGGAAAGAGGACTTCCTATCGCGCCAGGATCGGGATGGACTTCAGTCCAAAAACTTCTAAGCTTCGCGACCAAGAGGCAGTGGATAAATACCTGGCTAGTTATGGCTTTAGTTGGAGCCCAGGGATAAAAAATTGAGTTTTGTCCCAACGATGTTGGAATTTCTTTGGCTTCCCTGGCAAAGAGGGTGTATATATGCATCTCCTAGTGTTGGCACTAGGATTGAGGCTGCCAATGATGAAGTTCATTCGCAGCGTCTTGGTTTATTTATGAGGTCGCCCCTCTCAGTTAACGGTGGTGGCCCAGTGTACAGTAATGGGGTTTGAAGCCCTCTGTAATTTGTATGCTCCCAAAGCCTGTCAGTGCGAAGTCCTCAGCGCCGCATACTTGCTAAGGAAGACTTCTCATGGCACACGCTAATTTATCTCCCTGAGCGGTGTAGGAAAAATTGTCGTTAATATGGTTGATAGTGACCATGGTGTGCGAGATTCTTGATCCAAGTCTCCGGTCCCTGGGATGCCGAGTCGGATGACGAGCGTGTGGCTATCTTGGTTGCTTGGAACCTGAATGCTGGTTCTCGCGGGGGGCCTTACTCTCTACCGATGTTGAGGCAAAGTTGAAGAAGCTGACAGCCATCAACTTCAATAGCCGTAATTGGATTTGGGTATAGAACCTAAACGAACCTCCCATACTGCCAACTGTTCAAAGGGTGCTTGCATCGGGTAAGAGCCAACTTGCTCCTGACCCGAGGAAACTGTTTATGAAGAGAATAGTTCTGACTCCGAGACAGGAGAGTCTACCTAAGGAGTGGACCAACCGACTGTGAATCTCAGGAAGGCAAGGGTCCCAGGGGGAAGACTTCCAATAAGAAGAAGAGGGGTTTAGCTCAGTCATCGTGCCCCCATGGCTAGAGGTATATTTCTGATTTCTTTAATTTTCTGTTTGAAAAATTGACACTCAATGCCTAGTTTTCTTTTGCAGAAAAAGCGCCGACTTCTGTTCGACGAATCTGATGATGAGGGAATGATGAACTTGCTCGAAGCTATGACCACTTCCCCATGTTTTCCCGTGGGGTAACCCTCGATTGCTGAGGTTAATTGGGTTGGGTTCCCCCGACCGTGCAACAAGTGCTAGGGGGACTTCGCCCACACTTGAGGCTGTAGAAGAGGTTGCGGGTACAGTCACGGTAACACCTGCAAGGTTTTCTACTGCTACGTTGCTCCTCGATGATAGAACTGAGGCAATGGCACCCCTACTTTGAAAGTCGCTGGGCATGACTCTTCTCATGGGGTTAAGAGGGTGAATGGTGCTGGACATCCCCCGACTGCAGACGGTGCAAGGATCGTTAGTGGTGTTGGCTCCTCGGGGGCTGCCACACAGTCCCTCGCGGTGTCCTTGGGCAGACCGGCGCTCATCCCGATTTGGGAATGTTCCCCCGGAAAGGGGTTGTTGAGGTGGCCCTCAGGTATGGTGACTTCCTCGGAGGGATTGAGAAACTCAAGGCCCTTCCCTTGAAGGAGCAGAGATGACACATGAAGAATGATGCCTTCAGGGTAAGCTGTATGGTGACTTTGTCTGTTGTTTATTTGCCTACACGCGGTCTGACTTAGGTTTCCTTTTCAGAACTCAGTACTTATCTCAGAGTTGCTAGATGATCACCGGGACGCCCTGAAGGTGAAGGAGGGCGAGGTTGTCGACTTGCACCGGGAGATGGAGGGGCTTCGTGCCACAATGACCGAGGAATTAGTCAGCTCAATGTGGATTTATGTTACGAGGTGACGGCTTGCTCACATTAGGAAGAAGAGTTGACGCGGCTTAGGGAGGAGCTAGGGAAGAAGAGTTCGGAGATGTTGGGGAAGGATTTCGAGCTGCAGCAAAGGGGTTTTGTACTGCTGGCTGCTTAGCAGACCCTTGAGGAGATGTGTTAGCGTACGGAAGGAGGGAAAGCTACCCTAAGGTCTAAACGAGACACATTTGAAGATACGATAGAGTATCTCAAAGATGACTTGAGTCGAGTGCAAATTGCCCATAATGAAGCAGAAGAAAAAGTACATAACCAAGAGGCTATAGCTAATTGCCAACACGCGCTGAAGGTATTTAAATTCAAGAAGTATACAGAGGGGTACGAAGAAGGGAATAATTAACTGCCAACACGCGCCTCTGAAGTATTCACTTGACATCAGGTCCTCCCTAAATGGGAGAAGTCAGGCTCCTCTTGGGGGCGGAGCTAGAGTTGGAGGCCCTATAAAACCCTCTCTCTAGGGATGCATCGTCCCTGACGTCAGCCTCTGTGCTAATGGCGTCTGATGCGGAGCGGGTGACCGATGTTTCCTCTGCTATGGTCATGGAGACCTCTCAGAATGCTTCGTCTATCGATGTTGCGCTTTTGGTGATGAGCCTCCTACTGGTGGCCCTTGAAGCTGGGCAGGTGACCCAGGCTGCCATTGATGGGGTGGCTCTTCTGGGTTCTACTTCTGAGGCCTCTCAGAAAGGCAAAGGCCAAGTGAGTGATTGAGAGCTTGTCCCCTTTCTTTGTTGATTGTAAGGATCTGGTGTAATCATTTGAAAGAAATAGTTGGGACTCTGGGTTCTACCTCTTTTTGAACATTTTTCTTCCTTTGTGTTTTAAGGCTGTCGTGGGTGCGGGCCCAACAAGCTTCCATTCGTCTTTAGGCTCGGCGGTCGGTAGTTTGAGGAAGAGCTGTCAGAGTCAGGAATATCTCCCGCTCGCTTAGGTTTTGAGGAGGCTTGTGCTTTGGGCGAGGAGCCGCCCGAGGAGATCAAGGGGTCTAGGCCTCAAAGAAGAAAGGTGGAGGTGGAAATAGACCTGGATGATGAGCCTGGATCATTATTGGACTCCTTGAATACTTGGCGAGAGAAGGCATCGTGGGGAAGCTCCAGGGATTCTTGGGCTTTCTCGGTCGGTAAAGCTCAAGTTGCTCGACCTCTTAACCTCACAGCTGGATTGATTGAGTTTAGACCTGCACAAAAAAATACAGAATTTTAGAAATACAGAACAGAAGTGCAAGCACTCAATACTACCGCTATAGCAAGTGGCTTTGCGGGTCGTGATCCACAAGGAGGGACTAGCGATCGAAGCTTTTTAAAAGTTCTCTTTTAAGTTACAAAAAATAGTTAAAAGTTCTCTTATTCTTTAAAAGAAAAGAAAATTAAATTATGTTAAATTGTGAAGAAAGTGGTAAATTGAGAAGGTGGAGAAAAATAAAAAATGATTTTGTACAAAGAAAGTGAATAATAATGAATAGAGATGAGAGATGTTGATGTTGGTGATTTTAACTAAAAATTAAAAGAAAGAAAGTTAAACCCTAAAAAATACTTACTTATCTCTTCGGTGTCTGCTTACATTTGACTCGTATCGACGATGTACCTTTGTTTGAAGGCGAGTGAAATATGACAAATAGGATCTTCTCCATTCCCGATTTACACTACAAAATGAAAGGGCAAGCTATACCACCATAGGAATGGCTATCCATCACCATAAACTATCAACGGCACTTGCAAGGTCAAGGCAACTTCGAGCCTATCGGAGTCATTTGGATTCACAAACATAGAAGAGGAAACCAAACAAAAATAAGAGTAAAGAAGAAAAGAAACTTCGATTTGATTCAAATAATAATGAAAGAAAAAACTTGCTTACACCAGTGTCACCCTCAGTGCAAGTTTTGCTCTCATTCCTCCATGAAACTCTCATCTCCTCTCAGTTACATAAATAAAACAAAAATAAAATAAAATAAAAAAACCTAAGTTACAAACTACAGAATAGCCTAACTTCTCCCTGCTTGATCGTCCCTCAGCCTCTGATGTGTGGGGTATTTATAGGGTAGAAATGGATAAGGAAGATGAGTGGAGAGGTAGGGAGAGCTGGCTATTTCTGAATTTGAATCCTCCACTTATCTCCAACCTTGATTTGATTTATCCAGAATTTTATGTGAAAATTCAATTCTAATCTGCAACTTGTTGGCGTGTTGATTGCTGAATATCACTTATCAAATAAAAAATTGGAAAGAGTCATCAACATAAGAATTATAGCCCTTTAAGTTTTCTTTATGGATCAGCTTGAATCATTAGATTTGAGTTTCACTAGCGAAAGGTATGACTAAAATACTAAAATATATACAGTCTAAATCTGAGTCTAAATTGATTTAGAGCTCCGAATTTACTTGAATTTCCTCCTTATCTCCAAATATGATTGCTTTATCTCATCCATTGATCTTCTCTCTATCCATTTATCCTCTTGAATTTTTAATTTGTCTTATAGAATTGATGAGATCTTCATTTATCTTTAGCAAAACCGATTGGGGTCTTCAAAAGTCTATTTTTACTTTAATTTAAATTAGTATTTATCTCATCTGATATACTAGGTCTTCAAATAAGATAGCTTCTGCAAAATCTATATTGATTCCCTTTCTTTTGAACTTCTGAATTTTATTGGATAAATCTATCATTCTTTCTCTTTTCTTCCTTCATTACCCTGCACGCCACTAGACATTAAAATACATTAATAGCAGAGTTTTATTTAAATAAGGATGTAGAAATATGGCACATATGATATGAAAGTATGCAACGCATGTGTGTGATCATACCCCCACACCTATCTTTTGCTCGTCCTCGAGCAAAACAAAAACTATCTATCCATTTTCGTAGGAAACATGATTACACTTAGCATGTGCAATAACCCGTTAAACTTCTAGGTTTTTCCTAGAGGACGAGTTTTATCTCGTGAGGGTTTTCAGTGGATTACATCCATAAAATTCATAAAGAAAGAGAAACAAAGTGTTAGTATTTTGAAAACACATTTTGAAAGAGAGAAATATTTGAAGTTTTTTTGTAAGAATTAAGTAATCCATAAGTTATAAGAAAATCAAACTTTTCATTTCTAAACTTAATCTTTATTCAAAAGTTTGTTATCAGTCAAGGCAAGGAGTCAAACTGCATTTCTCATCTAGTCTGTTATTTTACCCCAAGTTATATGCACTTTTGTGACCGTGAAATTTTGACTCGGGGTTCTTTAACTCTAATTCTTATGCCTTATTTTTTTATATATATTTGGTGTTATTATTTCTTAGTTCTATTAGGTTTTCTAATCACCCATGTAACGAGTCTTTAGTTGGTGACACCCAAACTCGACAATTTTAAGGCACCGTGTGAGAAAACACCCCAAGGACTTAAGGACTCAAGCAAACAACACCAAAAAACTAAGAATTTTATTATATTGGCCGCTTTTAGGCATGAATGCTTATGCTTTATGATTGACTTTTTTTCCTACAAACAAGAATACAAAATTTCAGAATTTTTAAAACAGTAGTGCAAGGTGCTCAATTCTACCGCTATAGCAAGTGGCTATGCGGGTCGTGATCCACAAAGAGGGACTAGTGATGGAATTTTTTTTAGTAAGTTCTCTTTTAAATACAAAGAATGGTTAAAGTTCTTTTGTTAGTTCCTTAAAAGAAAAGAGAAAAATGGAGTTACAGTTAAGTGAGGAAGAGGTGGTAGATAGATAAGGTGGAGAAAATAGAAGTGGACATGTATAAAGAAATTGAAAAAGAGTGAAAAAGATTTGGATGTTGATGGTGTTGGTGATCTAAGCTAAAGAATTAAAAGAAAGAAAACTAAAATTACTTACCTCCTTTGGCCCAATACTTACCTTGAATCTGTGGCAATGATGTTACCTTGAAGTAGAGGCGATCAGCGCATAGCACATAAGAGTTGATTCCCGTCTCTTCCACATTACATCATCAAGACGATACAAGTATGAAATTATATAGAATGAGACTAAAAATCCATCGTCATAAGCTATCGGTGGCACTCGTAAAGGCAAAGCTCTTTTGATGCTATAAGACTCACTTGGATAGCAATTGATACCAAAAGAAGAAAAGTAGAAGGGAAGAAGAAGGACACAATATACAAAGAAGAACTTGCAAATGCAACTATAGATTCAATCTTGTAAGAATAAGAGAAAAGAAGAATAACTTACATCGGTGTCAGTCTCAGTCCAAGCTTCACTCTCGTTCTCCTATGAAACTCTGATCTCCTCTGAATTACATAAATAAAACTGAAAATTACATAAAATGAAAAATAAAAACCTACACTAAAAAGAAGGAAAAACTGGCCTAAAGTCTATCTATGTATGATCGCTCTCTGTACGCTCTAAAAAACTCAGTATTTATAGGCAAAACCCAACGGGGAGGGGCGTCCGAAGATAGGGGAGCAAACGCTCCCCCAACAACCCTAACTAAGCCGCGAAAATGCGGCTTTGGCCGCATTTTCGCGGCCTGGGTGTGGCCAGGTGGCCACATCCAGGGGGGTACAGCTCCTCTTTTAGAGATTTTCTGTTATGTGATCTGGATTTCCCGTTTCAGCTCTTGGATTTGACGAAACAGCCTTTGATATTTGGCTTTAACTAATTGATTTGTAGAGATTTGTTCTAATTGATTTTCAACCAATCTGATTTGCCCTGATTTTCTGATTTCGAATTAATTCTGAATTAAATTAGAATTTGATGGGCTTTTGGGCTCGTTTCTCTTTCCTTTCCTTTAGCAATGGGCCTGCATATAACTTAGACAATAATTAGGATTAAAGAAGAGTTTATTATATAATAAGTATGAAAATATGACAATGAATATGCAAGATCAGCGACCGATCACACCCCCATACCAATCTTTTGCTGATCCTCGAGCAAAACGACAAAACTAAACTAAAAATTATTAGACCACTTTCGTGAGTCACGCGATTGTACTGAGCATGTGCAACAAGTCGTTAAACCTCTAGGTTGCCTTTAGAGAACGTGTTTGTCTCGTGAGGGTTTTCAGTGGATTGCACCCACCAAATCTATAAAGAAAGAGAAATGTTCGTATTTTGAAAACTCATTTTGAAAGAGAAAAATATTTGAAATATTATTGTAAGAATTAAGTAATCTATAAGTTATAGGAAAACCGAATTTTTCATTCCTAAACTTAGCCTTTATTCAAAAATTTGTTATCAATTAAAGTAAGGAGTCACATTTTACTTCTCATCTAGTCTATTATTTTATCCTAAGTCATATGTACATTTGCGATCGTGAAATTTTGACTAAGAGTTCTTTAACTCTAACTCTTATGTCTTATTTATTTATTTTTTTGTTTTTGGTGATAATATTCCTTAGTTCTATTAGGCTTTCTAATCTGCCCATGTAACGAGTCTTTAATCGGTGACTCCCAAATCAAATGGTCTTAGGTATGGGTGAGAAGAGACCCCAAGGACTTAAGGACTCGAGCAAACAAGGCCACAAAGCTAAGGATTTTATTATATGAACCGCCTTTAGGCGTGAATACTTATGCTTTATGAGGCGCAAATACCCAGCTTAATCGGAGGATTTTTATATATATATTTTTCTTTTTTTCTTTTCTCTTTTTTTAATAAGGCATAAGAATCTTTATTTTTGAGCCCTAAGTGTGTAAGTGTATAAAGCATGCATATTTTATCAAGGTAAAAATCAAGACGAAATAACTTTTCCAAATTTTCTTCCTAACTTTAGAAATCAAACAAATAGTTTTATTTTGACTAAGTATAAGAAATCCTAATTTTGATTTTCCTATTCCTTAAAATTGACTTAATTTCTTACAAAAAAATATGTCAAAATATTGTTTCTATTTTAAAAAAGTTTTTAAAAGTAAAGAAAATGTTAATAATTTTTTTTTATAATAAAAAAAAACTAAGTTATGTTAGAACTCTCCCCACACCTATCTCGTGCATTGTCCTTAATGTATGAATTAATGTATAAACGCTTGAAAAAGAAGAAAGGGAAGGAAAATATTACCTTAAAATGGTGGTTCCGGTGGTGGTCTGATTGGTCCAAGAAATGCCGCCCAATCGAATTTGCTTAGAGTTTGGAGGAACCCACCAAAAACCTCTCTAGTATAATCCACTAAAATGTTGTATATATAAATGATCTTTATTAAGAATTTTACCCCATCTAATTTTCAAATTTCACAAATAATTTAGGAGTCAATTTTATTAACACCCATGTCCCAAAATGGAGTGTGAAAAGATGGAATGATGACTTGGACTTAGGAAGTACGGTAACTAATACCGACTCAGAAAAGTGACTTAAGTCAAGTAAAGGTTCAGGAGTCGAGATTGGTTCAGGAAGTGGGTCCAAATCAAGAAGTTGAAACTCAAGTCCACATTTATTTCCCAACAACGAAATGTGACTTAACATTGATAATTCAAGTTCAAGCATGACAGATGTCGGAAACAAAACTGGCTCTAAAATATTACTCAAGTTGAGTAACAAAACAGGAGTCAATATTGATTCAGGAATTTGAACTGGATCACAAATTTGAGAATCTAGGTCACATTTCTCATTGAGTTCAATTTCATAAAAATGAGAGCTTGCCAATTTGTCAATAGGACTTTTAAAAGTATGAAATTGGTCATGTTAAATATGATGATCATAAAAGATTGGCAATTCAATTTCACGATGAATTGACACAGGATCCAATGTTGACTCGAAAAAAAGATTGAAATTAGGTGAAAATACCAGAGTTATTATTGAATTAGGAAGTAGAATTGAATTAACAAATTTAGATTCAGGATCATATTCATTCTCAAGTTCAATTTCAGGAAAGGGATAACTTGCCAAAATGTCAATTCGTTTTCAAAATTTGGGGTTTGGGCAATGAAATGAAATCTTGTTTTCCAAAATAACATAATTCTTCAGTTCTAACAGAATGGTTAGCGACATCAGAAATGGTCAAACGGTGAGAATGAAGAGTTTGGACCTTATATCTATGTCATGATTACGAGCGATTTGAGCCTGAGTCATGGCTTCAAGCATCTTTTCATAGTCGATTAGTTCATCGTTTTGTTACGATTGGACTTGAAAAGATGAAGTTTTTGTTTTAGAATTTGTGGTGAAATTGTGAGTTTGTCAGATTTTGTGATTGTTGCCTGAACTCACGCTTACTCATTTTCAAGATTGATGGTTTTCTATTTTGAACTGGTGGAAACTAAGTATGAATTTTAGAAATATTATGGATAAGGTGGATAAGGAGGACAAGTTGGCTGAAAATTGGACTCGGGGGAGGTGAATCTCCATTGACTCTGTAAAGAGTTAAAATTATTTTAGAAATTATAGTCATAAGATTTGGGGAATGCGTCATATTGATTCAGATAAGAGCAATCCGACACACTAGGTTGGTTAAAGTTATGATATGCCGGGTTGGTAATATCCGAAAAAGAGGTCGGGATGTAATATGGATTATCATTAAAATTGAAAAAATTATTGTTATAAGCCATATCACACAGGAAATGTCAAATACAAACAAAGAAAAACAAACAAATAAGCAAACAAATAAAAAGAGGAAAAAATCTAACCTAAGTTAAGGTAAACCTTAGACCTAGATGACTCCTAACTGGTTAGACTATCTACAGAGGGTATAATGTTGAATCTGACCACAAATTAATCGGTCAGGTAGGGGCAAGATTGGTGAGAGGTATCCGTGCTTAAAGCAACGGGCCTAATTATGCCAAACCACCAGCCTTCGGGGTTTCGCCTCTCAATCCCCAACCTTAGACACTGATTTGGAAAGAGTCAAATTCAAATCAACTTCCCCCTTAGGTCAGACTCCTATTTGAGTTTGAGATGTCCCTAGGGCCAACGTCTACTCAGTTTTAGTTAGGCTTGGGTTAGTGAGTGAGGATATTATTTGTGGGTTAAGAGAGGGTAATGACTTTCCCGCCTTATCTTGTTTATAGGACAAGCCCTTAAATCAATTTAGTGCAGTGTACAAGTATATAGAAAAAAGTAACACTCAAGCAATATTTCATACAAGAATGAACCTTATACTAAATGCTATGCACACATACCTTGGCTCCAGTACTCTTCAACAGTAAATAGAAAATATAATGAAATAGATACGTGCCTAAATGTAAAGTCTAAATCATTTTTAGTATTTACAATCAACCTTTTACTATTGTGTTAGAAATGTATATACAGTGAGTCAAACAAGAAAATAAATAGCTTCAGATATTATACTTTGTAATTCAGCTAACCTGTAGAAAATACATGTTAGTACTTCACTCAGATTGCCACAGGGATGTAGCAAATCTGAGGGCTTCTGGGCTCTGCTTTTCAGAGTTCAGGGCCACTTATATGTTTACCACAGCAAAAATTTCTTGTTGTTAAACTATACACCAAGAACAAAGAAGAAGGTTAACCAAGAATATAGAACTAAAAAGAGAATTACTTACCGTCATCCCCGGCAACGGTGCCAAAATTTGATTGAGATTTTTACATGCACACAAGAATATAAAATTTCAAAATTTTTAAAGCAGTAGTGCAAGATGATCAATTCTATCGCTATAGCAAGTGGCTATGCGGGTCGTGATCCACAAGGAGGGACTAGTGATGGAAGCTTTTTAGTAAGTTCTCTTTTAAGTTACAAAGAATGATTAAAGTTCTTCTTTTAGTTCTTTAAAAGAAAAGAGAAAAATGGAGTTACAGTTAAGTGAGGAAGAGGTGGTAGATAGAGAAGGTAGAGAAAATAGAAGTGGACATGTACAAAGAAATTGAAAAAGAGTGAAAAAGATTTGCATGTTGATGGTGTTGGTGATCTAAGCTAAAGAATTAAAAGAAAGAAAACTAAAAATTACTTACCTCCTTTGGCCCAATACTTACCTTGAATCTGTAGCAATGATGTTACCTTGAAGTAGAGGCGATCAACGCATAGCCCATTAGAGTTGATTCTCATCTCTTTCACATTACATCATCAAGACGATACAAGTATGAAATGATATAGAATGAGACTAAAAATCTATCGTCATAAGCTATCGGTGGCAAGGTAAGGCTTTTTCGATGCTATAAGACTCACTTGAATAACAATTGGTACCAAAAGAAGAAAAGTAGAAAGGAAAAAGAAGGACACAGAGGAGGAGTTTTATCTCCTAAAAGTCAGTTAAACCTCTAGGTTTCCTCTAGGTTTTTACTAGCGGATTACACCCACAAAATTCATAAAGAAAGAAATCAAATGTTTGTACTTTGAAAACGCATTTTTAAAATAGATAAAAGTGTTTGAAATATTTTTGTGAAAATATAAGTGATCCAAGGTCATAGGTTAACAAAAAATTATTCGTCCTTAAACTAAGTCGAAATGCAAAATCTTGTTATAAATTAAATGTAAGAATTTAAAATTGAATTGATTCTTTGATCTTTCATAAAACTCTTAGAAAAATATACACTTTATGAATTGAGAAGATTTTTGGGATATTGACTAAAGCTTTCATGCCATTGATTTGTGTATATTTATTTTTTCTTCTTTTTCTTTTTTTTCCTTCCCTTAGTTTTCTTAGACTTTCTTATTTACCAGGGTAGTGAGCCTTTAACCGGTGACTCCCAAACCAGATGATCTTAGGGCACCAGATGAGAAAACATCCCTCGAACTTAAGAACTTGAGTAAACAAGGCCATAAAACTAAAGGGGAATATTTTATTTTTGTCCACCGTTTTAGGTGTGAATAATCATGCTTTCTGAGACGTAATTACCCAACTTCAATAAGTGATTATTATTATCATCATTTTTTATATATTTTTATGACATTTTTAGTCTTTATTTCTATCCCAAAAATTGTGTAAATGTGAAGTGCACAAATCTAAGGCAAAAAATTTAAGATCAAATTATCTTTCCAATCTTACTTTCTTATCCTAAAATTTAAACAAAATCTATTATTTTGACTCATTTAAAAATTCATAATTTTAGGTCTTCCTAATTCCTAAGATAATCTTAATTTTCTTAAAAATAAATCAAAACTATTTACCTTGTTTCAAAAATTTTTGTAAAATGAAAAGAAAAGAGTTTCTATACAAATTTTTTTAAATTAAAAAGTGGTGTAAAAGAAAGAAACTGTAAAATTAACTATGTTAGTAAACCCTCTCCCACACTTATCTCATGCATTGTCCTCAATGCATCGTGAATGTGTATATACATGAAACAAATGGAGAGGGAAGAAAAATTATCTCATGGTGGTGGCTCCGGGTCTGACTGGGCTAAGCATTGCTACCCAATCAAGATATCGTGGATCTTATAGAAACCCACCAGTGACCTCTCTAATATGACCCAGTAAAATGTTGGAGAACTGTATGATCTTATTGAAAAAATTACCCCCATCCAATTTTCAATTTCAAAAATAATTACTGAGTCATTTTTTGTCAACATTCTTGTCCAACAATGAAGTGTGATTTTGGGAGATGATTGATTTGGACTCAAATGGAATAGGAGTAAAAACTGATACCTACTCAGGAATTTGACTCAGAACAAGTCGAGATTCAAAAGGGGAAGTCGAAATTGGTTCAAAAATGGGGTCTAAACTAAAGAATTGATGTTGACACACTTTCCCCAGCAATGAAGTGTGATCATAAGAGATTGGTGATTCGATTTCACGGTGTATTGGTACAGGATTCAATGTTGACTCTGGAATAGGGAAAAAATATGGTAAAGATATCAGAATCATTATTGAATCAAAAAGTGAAACGGAATTACCAACTTGAGGTTCAGGATCACTTTCAAGCTCAAGTTCAATTTCGGGAAAGGGTAACTTATCAAAATGTCAAGGATGTGATGTTGGTCAAGTTCAGGTTGGTATGATAAAATGGAAGCTTTATTTCCAAAATGACATGATTATTGGTTTAATCAGTAGAGTTAGGAATATAAGGATCGGTCAAAGGTTGACAAGAAAGACTTTCCTCGCTCTCATTGATCAATTTGCTCATTTGTGAGTCTAACCTACTGATACGCCGTGTAACAAAATTTTGAGTCTGAATCATGTCTTCCATACTTTTTGCAATTGGTTCTTCTTGAAAAGATGAGTATGGAAATTGATTTTGAAAATTGTGGTGAAATTGTGAGGCCATTGGATTTTGCGATTGCTGCTCGGACTCACGCAAGGGTTCCATACTCAAGTCCAGTATTGATGGTTATTCATTTTGAATTGGTGAGACTGGAAAAGGTGAGTAGGACTCTTGAAAATGTTGTTGAGATGATGAGTCCAACATATTTGAAATCGTTGCACTGTTTCACAAAAGGCTTCCAAACACTTTTCTAACTCAGATTCTTCTTCAATTCGATGTTCTAGAAAAGGAGTATATGGAGTTTGATTTGGGACGGATTGTGAATTGAGCAAATTTTGAATTTATTGTTGGGACTTAAGCATGGGTCCATACTCCTTTCTAAATTGAATTTTTCCTCAGTTGGTGGAAGAGGAAAAGGAGGATATGAAGCAGAATCGGGCAAAGAATAATGTGAAAATTATGGACAAGATGGTTGAAAATTTGACTCGGGCGAGGTGAATCACCATTGACTCTGTGAAGAGTTGAAATTATTTTTAAAATTATAATCATAAGATTGGGGATATGGGTCATACTGAGTTAGATACTTCCAACCCGACATATATGGTTGGTTCATGTTGTACATAGCCGGTCAGAATTATTGTGTTAAATGAGGTCAGAGTGAAATATGGATTCATATTTAGATTGAAAAAATTATTGTTGTTAAAATTCATATCACAATTTACAAAAAAAATAAAACAAACAAACAAAGAAAGAAAGAAAGAAAAGAAAAAGAAAACAAACCTATGCTAGGGTTGACTTAGACCTAGACGACTCCTAACTAGTTAGACTGTCCACGGGGGGTATATTGTCAGAATCTGACCACGAGTTAATCGGTCAGGTAGGGGCAAGATTAGTGGGAGGTATCCGCGCTGGAGCAACGTGTCTGATTATGCCAAACCACGGCTCTATCCCCAACCTTTAGATACCGATTTGACAAGAGTCAACTTCTAACAACTTCCCTCTTAGGTCAATCTCTTAAATGAGTTCGAGATGTCCCTAGGGGCCAGCGTCTAAAAATTTTTATTTAAGCTTGGTTTGTGTGAGTGGGGAGGTGATTTTTGGGCTAGGGGGAGGGTAATGACTTCCCCATCTTATGTTGTGTGGGTGTTGCCCTTAAGTTCAATTTGTCCAAGTGTGTAATATAGATAAGAATGAACACAAAAAAGTGAGTAAATCACTGAAATGTTTGTCCTAACTATATGCAATGCAATATGTACACCTCCGTCAAGATCACAATAACACAAGAACACAATACAGTATATTAGAATAAAAATTATCACGTACCTAGATGCAAATGTCTAAACCGTTTTAAAGCATCCAACTTCCGTATTTTAGTTCTTAAGTTATTATAGTGCACAGGTAGCAATTATTAGCAACAGAATATAATAATATATAAGAATTTACTCAACCACACAAGAGCAACTGTGGACTTCTGCAATGCTAAAACTTTAACCTGCACACCAAAAAATAAAAAAGAAAAGTTAACAAAAATGTGAAATCAAACTGTTCCTATCCTCGGCAATGGCGCCAAAATTTGATTTGGGGGGGGGGGGGGGGCGCACGCAAAGAGTGTTTGTTTTGAAATCAACATTTAAAGTGTGTGTGCTTTGGCTTCCTTTATACTTCCATTATAGCATAGAGGCTAAAACGAGTCGAATTCATAAGGACGGGAGGCGATAGAAGCTTACACGGTATGTTCACGTGTGTGTTAACAGTTCTTCTTTGTTTGAAAGAATAAAAAAAAAAGAAAATAAGGAATGAAAAGAGAAGTACGGTGAAAATAAAGAAGTGGGAAATATAGAAAAGAATGTATTTGTGATTTTTGATATATTTCTAAAACAAAGTGAAAAAGAAAGAAAACCCATGGCTACTAACTACTAATGACTCCACCAACACGCTAACCTCTTAGTGATAGTTGCCTCACATGTATCATTGGCCATCACTAGTCCTTGGTTCAAGAGCTTTTCAAAGCATGACCCATATGTTAACTCATCACATCCAAACTCAACAAAATAAGAGCAAGTTACACTTAAACCGTCAAAACTAAATAAGAGTAAGCATGGAGTAAAGTAATGTTAGCTTGTTAGAGAGTTAGGATGTTAGAGTGTTAGAATCCATCATCATGAGCCATCAATGGCTCTTTCAAGAGCAAGGATCATATGAATTATCAAGTAAGAAGTTAGCAAGTCAGTGGTTAGTAGTTAGTTTCCATGAGAGAAAGATTAGCTAAACATGTAAAAGGGATTAGAGAGAAGAAAATAAAGATAAGTAAAGAGTGAACCTTTCACAGATTGTCACCTTCTATTACAAGAACTCTTGCTTTCTAATCATGTACCACTCTCTTTCTATTATAAGATCTACAAGAAATGAAAAATACAAAGGAGGAAGAAGAAGAACAACTAAACTACACTACCCTAAACTACAACAAAAATAAGAAAACTACCCTCACTCTCTGCATATCCCTTCTTCAGAACCCCAGGGGGTATGTATAGGCACCAAGGGGAAAGGGGGCCAGGGGGACAACCCCTGGCTCAAAGCATGGGAGCGGCCGCGCCCTATACGGCCGCGAAAATGCGGCCATAGCCGCGTTTTCATGGTTCTTCTAGAGTCGCGCTCGCATCACCTGCTGCCTCGCGCTGTCGCATCTGTCCCCTGTCGGCTGCAGTTCCCGGTTCTGGTTTGGGCCCTTGGTTTTTACGAATCAGCTCTCCAAAGTCAATGGCTATATTATAGGCCTTTAATCACCTATTAAATGATAATTTAGGGTCTTCTTCTTCATTACACACCATGGACCTAGAAACATATAAGAAAGGTGTTATTAGTAGAATTTAATATTTAATAAATGTGAAGATGTGGTATGAAATATGCAGTTTTAGAGACTAATCAGTCGGTCACATATATTGCATATATATTATCACATTGTCATGTTTATTATCTAATAAATCATATTAATAATTCCTATTTTTCTTTATAAAATGCAAGCCCATTGCTAAAGGATAGGAAAGAGAAACGAGCCCAAAAGCCCATCAAATTCTGATTTAATTCAGAATTAATTTGAAATTAAAAAATCAGGGCAGATCATGTCAAATTAGAGAGGTTGAAAACTGGTTAAAATAAATCTTCCTAATTCAAGTGATTGAAGCCAAAGATCAAAAGCTGTTTCGTTAAATTCTGGAGCTGAAATGGGAAAACCAGCAGGAGATAAAGTCAAAACACAAAATAAGGAGGTGTACCCCCCGGGTGTGGCCACCTGGCCACACCCAGGCCACGAAAATGCCGCCAAAGGCGCGTTTTCGCGGCCGTTTAGGTTCAGTTGGGGGAGCGTTTGGTCCCCCTATCTTCGTACGCCCTCTCTTGTTTGGTTTTGGCCTATAAATCTGTATTTTTGGAGAAAAAGGGAGCAGAAATTAGTTTAAGTTTTTCTCTTTGTTTTTAGAGTTTAGGTTCTTTATTGGATAGTATTGAGAAGTTGTGTCTCTGTTTTCTAATTTGTTGTTCATTTCAAATACCAGTGAGAGAGAGAGCTAGAGTGATTGCAATCCAAAGATTGAAGTGACATCAATAAAGGATCAAGTTTTCTCTTCTTCTACTCAAATTCACGGGTATATCTTGCTTTATTTACATATCTTCTTTTTCATCTTCCATGAGTAACTAAACTTGTTTTTCTGGACTCACTATCGTCCCTCTTGCTTTTGAATGGCTTTGATGTAAAGACCCAACGGAATCATATACATGCCTTAAACTAAGCCTTTCTTCTTTGAAAGTGTTCTTAAAGGCACATGAGGATGGGTTTGGATTTCTAAACTTCTACTTCTTTTAAAACATCACTTGAACTTATTTTTATTTCATACTTGAAAGACTTGATGATTTAACATTCAATTCAAGATGATTTCTTAAGAAAAAGAGTTAACTTTTACAAACAATCTAATTGACTTAAAATTTCTAAATTCAAGCTTAAGTTTTTACTTATGATCAAGTTGAGGCACTAAGAATTTCAAGAGAAGAACACATCATTGAGTAGTGAGATAGTGAGCTGTTCGGAAGAAGGAATTAAATTGAGCAAGAGTTCAGAGTAAACCGTTTATGTCCGTGTGCTGATTATCAATCTCTGAATATGTGTGAAGATTTACTTTACTCCTTCGAATTATCGTTCATAGTACAAGCTATAATGGGTCGTATCCACAGGGAGGGCTAGCGATAGAAGCGTTCACGATTTTTATGTTGAAGTTTTTGAGAAGAAAAATGAAGGTTTTTTTTTTGTTTAAAAATGAAAAAACAAAACAAGATAGAAAGAGAGTGAAGAATTTTTGTGAAGTTTTGTTAAGAAAAGAAAAATGGAATGGAAAACGGAATGAAAGACGGTATGAAAACGGTGATGATGGGAAAAAGAGAAAGTTTTAGAAAGGAGTTTTGAAATTTAATTAAGAGAAGGCCATGACTAACTAACATTCTACACTATTAACTTATTAATCTCGTCGGGTGATTCATGCCTCATGTAGATTCATTGGCAATAGTACATCTTGCTTTGTCAAATCAGTATGTTGTCCCAAATGAGGGTGTGTTCTCATTTAGGCTTGCTAGGTGGCCTCCTTGAATCATCGGCTCCTAATAGATTCTCAATAATGGAACATAGGTATTCACACTTAGGTATGCTAAGTAAGAATGTAAGATTCATTAGTCCATCAAAGCTATAACAAGCTAGCATGAAATAAGAAACTTGTACAATTAGGTGTTAGCATACTAAAGTGATGCATCTTCATGTTCCATCAAGGCACTTGTTCAAGAGACAAGGCTCTAAATGAGGCACACATGAATCATATGGAGGTGATGCAAAGCATCACTAATTGAAACACTACTAATCATCATTGGAAATAAAAGACTTGTTAATTACAAGATGAGAAATAAAAACATCAAACGATTCATATGAGTTAACAATCACCCAAGAGTTAGTAGTTAGTAGTGTTAGAAGTTAGTTAGTTATGTTAGTGATTAGTTAGCCATAGAAAAGAAAAACAAGCAAGAAGGCATGATGAAAAAATAAGTGCAAGAAAGTAAAGAACTTGAAAGTAAATGCAATAGAACAATAAAGAATTGAGGAAGGAAAGCTTGAGCCTTTGTATTGAATTGTCACTTCTTCAATTACAGAGGTCTCTCTCACACTCACTCTCTCTTTTCTGGATCTAGAAAGAGAAAATGAAAATTACACAAGAAGACTAAAGAGAGCTTAAAGAAATCCTAACTAATTGCCTAAACAAAATGCTATTCTCTCTTCTCTTTTTTACAGAGGCTCTGGGGGTCTATTATAGGCTTCAGGAGAAGATCACATCCAACAACAACCATAGGATCAATTGCTTGATCAATGGCCAAGGAAGTGCCGCGGATCCGCGGCCAGGGCCGCGTTTCCACGACAGCATCTTGGCCGTTGTGCCAACGATTTCTCTGTGTGTGCCCAGTTGGAGCTTCTAAAAGTTGGAGAATATACTTTGCATCATTCCAGAATTGGGCTTCATGGTTGTGGGCTCCTAAAAACACCTTAATCCCTAAAAACCCAAGATTTGGGCCTTCTTCTCCATTAAAGAATGAACCTGAAAATAAGAGAGAAAAACAATAAAAATCCTATTTTTATTAACATAAAGCATGGTAAGGTAGTATAAAATGATGCAAAATGAACTCCAATCACACCCCCATACCTAACTTTTGCTCGTCCCCGAGCAAAATAAGCAAAGAAAAAGAGAAAAATCCTAACTAAATTATTACACCACTTTCGTAGGTGATACAATTGCACTGAGCTCGTGTAATAAGCCGTTAAACCTCTAGGTTACCTTAGAGGAGGAGTGTTGTCTCCTGAGAGTTTTCAGCGGATTGCACCACAAAATCCCAAGAAAAAGAAAAAAAATGTTAGTATTTTTTTCAAAAAGGGAAGAAAAAGGTTTATGATCCAATTTTTTTAAGAATTTTGGTGATCAAAAGGTTTCAGATTACCCTAAACTTTCCTTCTTTTTGTAAGTCTTTATTCGAAGTTTCATTTTGAACTTAGGTTAAGTTTTCAAAAAATAGAGAGAGAACTAGATTTTGTATCGAGCCTAACATATATACATTTATATGTATGAGGAATTGTTCTTAGACTATGGTACATTTATTTATATATATATTTTATTTATTTATTTTTTATATATATTTTATTTTTATTTATTTATTATATATTTACATTTATTTATTCCCTTTAGTTTCATTAAGCTTTCTAATTCACCCATATAGCGAGCCTTTTACCGATGACTCCCAGACTAGACGGTCTTAGGGCACCAGATGAGGATACATCCCTAAAGTTCAAGGACTCGAGTAAATTAGGCCACAAATGCTAAGGACTCAACCATCTTTAGGCATGACTGGTTATGCTTCCTAAGGCACAACTAACCAGCTTAATTGGTGATCATGTTTTATTCATTTATCTATATATTTTTATCTTTTTTCTTCTTCTATTTTTAATATATATATAAATATAAACAAAGTTACTAAGTCCTTGATTAATCCCTCAACATGTAAATATATATAGTGCTTAGGAAAAATTCAAAGTCTAACTGTCTTTCTATTCTTCTCTTTCTTAACCTAAAGATCAAACAATACTTCTTATTTTGACTTATATTAAGAAATCCTAGTTTAAAATTTCCTTAATTCTTAAAATCAAGTTAATTCTTTTCAAAAATGGGTCACAGAAAATATTTTTTTCTTTTTTTTATTATTTTTCTTTTTTTTATATAAGAAAATAATCTAAGAAAATCCTAGGAAATCTAGAAAAAAAATCCTAAAAACTAAAAAAATTCTAGTATCTACCCCCATACCTATCTTATGCATTGTCCCCAATGTATGCAAGTAAAATATATGCATGAAATAGGTAAAGAAAAAGATGTCACCCCCTCCTTCGGCTCGGACCAGCGGTGATACTAGGTCCGGCCGAGTGCGAACGCCACAGATCCTCCTCGATGCGGTAGAGGCGAGTGGCCTGCTCCTCAACCTGCTTCCTCAGTCTAACCTGACCCTTAAAGATCTTCTTCAAGCCTCGCCAAATGGTAGACATGAAGGCTCGTGAATCAGTTGGGGGTCCTGCTGCCAAAAGGCCGGGTCATCATCATCCTCCAAAAGTTCCTCCAAAGAGGACTCAGCCGGGGCATCTTCGGGCTGGACACTAGGGGTCCAGACCGCATGGAGACAACTATTGTAAGCACTTGTTGCCCTCTCTGGTGCAATAAATACTCTATCGTACGAGTCAAAGACCGCATCTGGTAAGAAGTTCCTACACAGACGAGTGATCAAAACTGGATGCGAGTATTTGGCATCGCGTGTGCGCATGGAGTTTATGATGATACTGTGAAAAATAGTCATATTTATGCGAACAGTGTGCTGCCTAGTCATGAGATCGTGAATGATTTGTAGTACAGGCCTAATAAAGGAGGTCGTATGGTCAAGCCCAAGGATATTGCGTTGGATCCAGCGTCCAACACAATGTATGTTGCGAAACGTAGTACTGGCTTTGAGCCCCCTATCCTGTTCGGAACAGCGATCCCCCATGACTGTCATGTAGTCAATTAATGGTAGGGGGTCGCGATGGTGTAGGTTGCTGGGTGATTGGTAGTCAAAAGTGCATTTTTATCATCATATTTACCATCACATTTTCATATTTATTCATTTAAATCTGCACAATTATTAATATTTTATTATTTATTGTGTGCAGGCCTCGAATTCTTATTTTTACAATAAATAAAGCTTAAAGAGCCCAAAAGCCCAGATCCAAGCCCATGTTTGAAGCCCAGGTGAAAAAGCGCAAATACAAAGATTCAAAATGCAAATACAAGGGCTAAAAGTTGCAAATATCAGAGATTAAGGAAGGATAGACTTCTATCTACCCTAAACACAATCCAGAGGCGAGCAAGGGCCAAAAGCTAGGGTTTAGGTTTTAGGTTAGATTTTATTTTGAAAATTTTGTAACTGAGAGTGGAGATGCTTTCATGGAGGAAGGAATCATACTTGTACTGAGGTGACATCGGTGTAAGTTTTATTTTTCCCCCATTGTTAATGTTAATAAAAATCTGCTCGAGGTTGGTTGTTTTTATTCTTGTTTCATTGTTTCTTTATTCTCGCTTTATCTTTGTTTTTCTAATCTTGTTCTATGTCATTGTTTCTCTCTGATGACTTGTAATCCGTGAGATCCGATTGCTTCGAGACTGCCTAGCCAACGAAGATCCCTTGATGGCTTATGGCGACGAACATCCTATACGCCATACTTGCAAATCTTCTGAGAAAAAGTAAGTCGTCGCAAAAGGATCGAAGGCAAGCAGACTAAAGAGATAAGTTTTCTTTCTTTTCTGTTCTTTCTTTTTTGTAGATTAAATCCACATCTTCCACAATTCTTTCCCACAACTCATTGTAAATACCACTTTTCATTGTAAATACCATCGTGACTAATAAAATAACTAAAAAAGATAAATTTTTAGAGAAACTTGCTTAACGCTTCCATCGCAGTCCCTCCTTGAGGATCACGACCCGCATAGCCCTGCTACCGCGGATTAGAACTGATTCCTCGCACGATCTATTCTAATCTAATATTCTAATTTTTGTGTGCAGGAAAAATCAGTCAACAAATTGGCGCCGTTGCCGGGGAGGGACGGTAAGTTATCTCTAAAACAAAAAAAAAAATTTAATTTTTAACTAATTTTTATTCTTTTCTGTTTGCAGGTTTGGAGAACAGGAAACAGAAAAGAATAACCCATTAACAAGATAAGGTGGGGATTTGAGTGAATTCTATTTATTTATCTTGTACACTTGCACGAATTCATCTTAAGGGCATAACCCATTAACAAGATAAGGTGGGGATTTCATCACCCTTCCTTAGCCCAAAAATCATATCCCAAGCACTCACTAACCAAGCCTAACTTAAAAATTAGTAGACGTTGGCCCTAGGGACATCTCGGACTCAATTAGGAGATTATCCTAAGGGGGAACGGTGTTGGAAGTTGACTCTTGCCAAATCAGTGTCTAGGAAGGGGATTGAGGGCCGAAAGCTCGAAGTGTGGTGGTTATTTAATTAAGGAACGTCTTTGACGGAAAACCTCCCACCACTCTTGCCCCGACCTGGCTGATTAACTTGTGGTCAAAGTCTACACCCTACCTCCCGTGGACAGTCTAACCAGTTAGGAGTCGTCTAGGTCATAGGTCTACCCTAACTTAGGTTAGAATTTTTCTTTTTGTTTGTTTGTGTTTGTGTTGGTGTGATATGGCATATAAGAATAATTCCAATTTTAATCCATATTACACCCCTAACTATTATTCGGATATTACCAACCGGCATACCCTAACTTTGACCAATCTAGTGTGCCGGAATGGTCTTATCCGAATGAATATAACCCACACCCCCCATCTTATGACTATAATTTCCATAATAATTTCAACTCGTCACAGAGTTCATGGGGTTTCGAGTCCCCGAGTCTAATTCTCAACCAAATTGTCCTCCATATCCATCTAGTCCACATTCTTTCAATGATTTATACTTAGATCCACCAATTCATAATAGACTACCATCTATTGGGGAAATGATAAGTATGCATAAGTCCAAGCAACAATCACCATCAATCTTAGATAGGATAATGCGTGAGTCCACCGACTCACAATTTCATCATGATGACACTTCATCTTTTCAAGACCAATCGGAACAAGATGATCCTATCGACTATAAAGAGATGCTAGCTGCCATGACTGAGGCTCAATTAGCCCGTGATCATGACATAGATTTGATGGTTCAAGCTTTACATGCTCACAGTTCGGCCGTTTCTGCTTTCATTGACCACTCTCTTAGAGCCGACGAATCAAGTTGCTTTGGACAACAAGATTCTAATTCAGTACCATCATGTGAACTTGCCGAAACTCTAATTTTTGATAACTTGGCAAGTTTTTCCTTTCCTGAATTAGAACTTGAGCTTGAATATGATCATGATCTTCCACTTGATGATTCAATTTTATTTCCTGATCCAATAATGACTCCAGTGTCTCCACCTGATTTCACTTTTCCCGAGTCAACATTGGATCCTATTCCAATTCATTATGAAATTGAATCACCCATTTTAGATGATCATATTGAACTTGACCTAGATTCTCACAATCTCTTTACTTCTGAAATTGATTGTACAATTCTGACGGACGATGTTGACCTTAGTTTTGAAGAATTGTATGGCGATGAGCTAGAATTCCTTAATATTGGAAGTAAAGAGATATCATCCATATTAGGTCACATTCCATTGTGGGAAGAAGATTGTGGACTTGAGTTTCAATTTCTTGACTTGGACCCACTTCTTGAACCTAGCCCGACTCCTGAGCCCTTACTTGATTTGAGCATCTTCCCTGAGTCGGTATTCGTTCCCGCACCTATAATGTCCAAGTCAATAATTCCATCCTTTCATACTCCATTTTGGGACAAGGAGGTTGAGACAATTAACTCTGAAATTTATTATGAAATTTGGAAATTTGATGGGGTGAAAATTCTAAAACATGATTGTACATATATTTTAATGGGTTATGTAAGGAAAATTTCTGGTGGGTTCCACCAAATTATTTGTTATCTTGATTGGGCCGCATTCGTGGACCAATTAGACCACCTCCGGAACCACCACCCTAAGGTAACTTCCGCCTTCCTTGTTCTGTTTCATGCATATATGCATTCATTCATACATTGAGGACAATGCATGAGATAAGTGTGGGGGTGGGCTTTACTAACATACTAACATAGGTAAAAACTAAAAAAAAAAAAAAATTTTAAAAAAAAAAAAAATTTAAAAAAAAAAAATTGTTATAAAAAGGAAATATTTGACTTATTTTTGAAAGAAATCTAAGTTAGTTTTAAGGATTAGGAAAATCATGATTAGGATTTCTAAAAACTTGGTCAAAATAAATAAATTGTTTAAATTTTAGGTATAGGAGAGAAGTTGAATAATTAATTAGTCTTAATTTTTACCTTAAGGAAATATGCATACCTAATGCATATCTAGGATTCTAAGACAAAGACCTTGTGCCTCATAAAAAAAAAAGAAAAAAAAAAAGAAAAAAAATCACCAATTAAGCTGATACATGTGCCTCAAGAAGCATAAGTATTCATGCCTAAAAGTGAGTAAATAAAATAAAGTCCTTAGTTTTGGGCCTAGTTCACTCGAATTTGAGTCCGCGGGGTGTTTTCTCACTTGGTGCCCTAAAGCCAACCGGTTTGGGAGTCATCGACTTTAAGTTCGCTACATGGGTGGATTAGAAAGTCCGAGGGAACTAAGGAAAAATTACTTAAATGTACTAACAAATCTAATAATCAATTAGTTAGGTATTAGGGCCTCAAGAAGCCTTGATACTTATACGAAAGAAAATTAGATGAGTTATACATGCCAAAAAAAAAAAAAAAAAAAAAATATTATATTAACACATCTAATAGTCAATTAGTTAGGTATGAGGGCCTCAAGAAACCTTTATACTTACACGAAAGAAAATTAGATGATGTTATAAAAATAATAAAGAGGCATGAGAGTCCAAGTCAAGGAATTCCTAGTATAAATAAGGATGCATATTACTTTTGGTAACGAAAAAGACTATATTAGAAATTCAATTTTAATCCTTACCTAAAATGCATAACAATTTACTTTATTAAGACTAAGTCCAAAAGAATGAATAAAAATGATAATCCTAAAACTTATAGACTACTTAGTCTCTTCAAATATAAGTCAAATATTTTCCTTTTTATGGATTTTGTGGGTGCAATCCGCTGAAAACCCTCACGAGACAACACTCGTCCTCTAGGGTAACCTAGAGGTTTAACGGCTTGTTGTACGTGCTAAGTGCAACCGTGATTCCTACGAAAGTGAGTTAGGTTAGATTAACTTTTTCTTTTTCTTTGTTTTTACTCGAGGACGAGCAAAAAGATAAGTGTGGGGGTGTGATTGGTAGTCAAAAGTGCATTTTTATCATCATATTTACCATCACATTTTCATATTTATTCATTTAAATCTGCACAATTATTAATATTTTATTATTTATTGTGTGCAGGCCTCGAATTCTTATTTTTACAATAAATAAAGCTTAAAGAGCCCAAAAGCCCAGATCCAAGCCCATGTTTGAAGCCCAGGTGAAAAAGCGCAAATACAAAGATTCAAAATGCAAATACAAGGGCTAAAAGTTGCAAATATCAGAGATTAAGGAAGGATAGACTTCTATCTAACCCTAAACACAATCCAGAGGCGAGCCAAGGGCCAAAAGCTAGGGTTTAGGTTTTAGGTTAGATTTTATTTTGAAAATTTTGTAACTGAGAGTGGAGATGCTTTCATGGAGGAAGGAATCATACTTGTACTGAGGTGACATCGGTGTAAGTTTTTATTTTTCCCCCATTGTTAATAAAAATCTGCTCGAGGTTGGTTTGTTTTATTCTTGTTTCATTGTTTCTTTATTCTCGCTTTATCTTTGTTTTTCTAATCTTGTTCTATGTCATTGTTCTCTCTGATGACTTGTAATCCGTGAGATCCGATTGCTTCGAGACTGCCTAGCCAACGAAGATCCCTTGATGGCTTATGGCGACGAACATCCTATACGCCATACTTGCAAATCTTCTGAGAAAAAGTAAGTCGTCGCAAAAGGATCGAAGGCAAGCAGACTAAAGAGATAAGTTTTCTTTCTTTTCTGTTCTTTTCTTTTTTGTAGATTAAATCCACATCTTCCACAATTCTTTCCCACAACTCATTGTAAATACCACTTTTCATTGTAAATACCATCGTGACTAATAAAATAACTAAAAAAGATAAATTTTTAGAGAAACTTGCTTAACGCTTCCATCGCAGTCCCTCCTTGAGGATCACGACCCGCATAGCCCTGCTACCGCGGATTAGAACTGATTCCTCGCACGATCTATTCTTAATCTAATATTCTAATTTTTGTGTGCAGGAAAAATCAGTCAACAAATTGTGGGCTTTACTAACATACTAACATAGGTAAAAACTAAAAAAAATAAAAAATTTTAAAAAAAAAAAAAAAATTTAAAAAAAAAAAAATGTTATAAAAAGGAAATATTTTGACTTATTTTTTGAAAGAAATCTAAGTTAGTTTTAAGGATTAGGAAAATCATGATTAGGATTTCTAAAAACTTGGTCAAAATAAATAAATTGTTTAAATTTTAGGTATAGGAGAGAAGTTGAATAATTAATTAGTCTTAATTTTTACCTTAAGGAAATATGCATACCTAATGCATATCTAGGATTCTAAGACAAAGACCTTGTGCCTCATAAAAAAAAAAGAAAAAAAAAAAGAAAAAAAATCACCAATTAAGCTGATACATGTGCCTCAAGAAGCATAAGTATTCATGCCTAAAAGTGAGTAAATAAAATAAAGTCCTTAGTTTTGGGGCCTAGTTCACTCGAATTTGAGTCCGCGGGGTGTTTTCTCACTTGGTGCCCTAAAGCCAACCGGTTTGGGAGTCATCGACTTTAAGTTCGCTACATGGGTGGATTAGAAAGTCCGAGGGAACTAAGGAAAAATTACTTAAATGTACTAACAAATCTAATAATCAATTAGTTAGGTATTAGGGCTCAAGAAGCCTTGATACTTATACGAAAGAAAATTAGATGAGTTATACATGCCAAAAAAAAAAAAAAAAAAATATTATATTAACACATCTAATAGTCAATTAGTTAGGTATGAGGGCCTCAAGAAACCTTTATACTTACACGAAAGAAAATTAGATGATGTTATAAAAATAATAAAGAGGCATGAGAGTCCAAGTCAAGGAATTCCTAGTATAAATAAGGATGCATATTACTTTTGGTAACGAAAAAGACTATATTAGAAATTCAATTTTAATCCTTACCTAAAATGCATAACAATTTACTTTATTAAGACTAAGTCCAAAAGAATGAATAAAAATGATAATCCTAAAACTTATAGACTACTTAGTCTCTTCAAATATAAGTCAAATATTTTCCTTTTTATGGATTTTGTGGGTGCAATCCGCTGAAAACCCTCACGAGACAACACTCGTCCTCTAGGGTAACCTAGAGGTTTAACGGCTTGTTGTACGTGCTAAGTGCAACCGTGATTCCTACGAAAGTGAGTTAGGTTAGATTAACTTTTTCTTTTTCTTTGTTTTTACTCGAGGACGAGCAAAAAGATAAGTGTGGGGTGTGATTGGTAGTCAAAAGTGCATTTTTATCATCATATTTACCATCACATTTTCATATTTATTCATTTAAATCTGCACAATTATTAATATTTATTATTTATTGTGTGCAGGCCTCGAATTCTTATTTTTACAATAAATAAAGCTTAAAGAGCCCAAAAGCCCAGATCCAAGCCCATGTTTGAAGCCCAGGTGAAAAAGCGCAAATACAAAGATTCAAAATGCAAATACAAGGGCTAAAAGTTGCAAATATCAGAGATTAAGGAAGGATAGACTTCTATCTAACCCTAAACACAATCCAGAGGCGAGCCAAGGGCCAAAAGCTAGGGTTTAGGTTTTAGGTTAGATTTTATTTTGAAAATTTTGTAACTGAGAGTGGAGATGCTTTCATGGAGGAAGGAATCATACTTGTACTGAGGTGACATCGGTGTAAGTTTTTATTTTTCCCCCATTGTTAATAAAAATCTGCTCGAGGTTGGTTTGTTTTTATTCTTGTTTCATTGTTTCTTTATTCTCGCTTTATCTTTGTTTTTCTAATCTTGTTCTATGTCATTGTTTCTCTCTGATGACTTGTAATCCGTGAGATCCGATTGCTTCGAGACTGCCTAGCC
This sequence comes from Agave tequilana, assembly GCA_038442645.1. Lineage (NCBI taxonomy): Eukaryota > Viridiplantae > Streptophyta > Magnoliopsida > Asparagales > Asparagaceae > Agave > Agave tequilana. The sequence goes on from JAVJIF010034605.1 coordinate 64,495, forward strand.
AACGAAGATCCCTTGATGGCTTATGGCGACGAACATCCTATACGCCATACTTGCAAATCTTCTGAGAAAAAGTAAGTCGTCGCAAAAGGATCGAAGGCAAGCAGACTAAAGAGATAAGTTTTCTTTCTTTTCTGTTCTTTTCTTTTTTGTAGATTAAATCCACATCTTCCACAATTCTTTCCCACAACTCATTGTAAATACCACTTTTCATTGTAAATACCATCGTGACTAATAAAATAACTAAAAAAGATAAATTTTAGAGAAACTTGCTTAACGCTTCCATCGCAGTCCCTCCTTGAGGATCACGACCCGCATAGCCCTGCTACCGCGGATTAGAACTGATTCCTCGCACGATCTATTCTTAATCTAATATTCTAATTTTTGTGTGCAGGAAAAATCAGTCAACACTGGGGACTTGGGTGTTGTCTTCCAACATATCAACAGTTATAACAAGGTCCCCAGTAGGCATGTGCACCATGAATTGGTTGGTGTCAAAGTTAATAGAGGCTTGATCAAGTGAAGTATAGAAGAGCTTGACAAGCTCAGGATAGTGGTAAGTCTCATGTTCAGAGTTATCATAGACTAAGTCATACCAATTCCATTCACGAATTCTGTACAAAAAGATGTGGCCGTAACCATTATATCGCTAAAAATTCTAGAAAAGTCTTTCTCAGCAAATATGGATGGTGCCATGACTGAAAATACGAAGGATAGGAAAAAATTCGCAAACCTCCCCCGGATTATGTGGGGGGAAACCAAAGCCAGATTGCAGAGAGCAATCTACGAGGAGAACAGGAAATCGGGTTGTAGATCGGAGATCTACAGACAGTAGCGACTGCAAGGAAATTTGGCGGCGCTTCAGACTCCACCAAATGTTCGTGGATGTGCGGCAAAGGCTGAGAAAACGCGACTTGTTCAGAGAGGTAGGTGCTGGGAAAAATTAGTGTGGCGACGCTCGCTTCTCTCTTCTCAGATCTGATTTTAGATGGTAGGGTAGAGAACGAAAAAGAGGTTGGGGTATATATAAGGGCCTGAGAAGGGTAGATTTTCAAATTTTCCCTAGGTAAAGACTGAAAATTTCAACCCTAAGAAAAATTCTAGTTATGAGAAGGGAAAAGGAGTATATAAAGAAGAAATCTGAAGTGCTTTTTAGCACTTAGGTCCATTATTTTTTATATTTTGTTTGTTTTATTTTCTTGTATTTATTTTACTTTGTGTTTTATTTGTTTTAATTTACAAGGGAGGTCCCAAAAAGATTTACAAGAAACACCAGGGGAGAGGGTAGAAAGATTTGGTCACATGTACACCGGATCACAAAGATCCAGTTCGAGAATATCGTGTGACTCAGACTCTGTGGTGTAGAATGGCTTAAGTCATTGGCCATTAACTTTGAACATGTTGCCACTCTTTGGATTGGAGATCTCAATCGCACCATGAGGAGAGACTTTTGTACAATATAAGGACCGACCACCTGGTTTTCAGCTTATCAGGGAAAAAGTGGAGTCTAGAGTTGTATAACAGAACTTTTTGTCCGGGGACAAAATTCTTCCTATGAATGGATTTGTCATGGAAAATTTAGTTCTGTGTTTAGAGATCCGAGCATTATCGTATGCATCATTTCTTAACTCTTCCAGCTCGAAAATCTGCAACTTTCTCAAGTTACCGGCTTTCTTTAAGTCAAAATTTAACTGTTTTATTGCCCACATCGCACAGTGCTCTAGCTTTATAGGTAAATGGCAGGGCTTTCCAAATATAACTCGATATGGAGACATTGAGAACAGTCTTGTAGGCGGTCCGATATGCCCATAAGGCATCAACGAGTTTGATGGACCAGTCCTTACGGTTCTGTCCTGCAGTTTTCTCCAAATCAGTTTTATTTGTCTATTAGTAACTATCACTTGCCCGTTCGTCTGAGGGTGATAAGCCGTGGACAATTTATGAGAAATAGAGTATTTCCGCATTAAGGCTTCAAAAGCCCGATTGCAGAAATGACTCCCGTTGTCACTAATTATCGTACGGGGGGCTCCGAAGCGCGAAATGAAAATTTTCCTTAAGAATTTGATGACAACCTGGTTGTCATTTGTTCTCGTTGGAACAGCTTCAGCCCACTTTGAAACATAGTTTACAGCTACCAAGATGAATTGGTTGCCGTAAGATATAGGAAAGGGTCCCATGAAATCGATGCCCCATAAATCAAAAACCTCTACCTCCAAGATCGGTGTAAGGGGCATCATGTCTTTTCGTGTGATTCGATCCGTCATTTGACATTTGGCACATAGTTTACAAAAAGTATAAGCGTCTTTGAAGAGAGTGGGCCAGTAGAACCCACTCTGAAGGACTTTCTCAGCAGTCTTTCATGGACCAACTTGTCCACCACAAGCTAACTCATAACAAAATGCCAAAACACTCTGATGTTCACCTCAGGAAGACACCTTCTAATTATCTGGTCAGGACAATATTTGAATAAATACGGTTCATCCCAAAAGAAAAAGCGTATTTGTGTCATAAAGTGGTGCTTGTCCTAACCTGACTAATTTGAAGGTGTTTGCCCGATTGCAAGGTAGTTTGCAATATCGGCATACCAGGGCTCTTTACACATCGTGAAGATGTGTTCGTCAGGAAAGTCTTCATTGATAGGTATTGTCTTAGTTGGTGTATTGGAAATTCTCGAAAGGTGATCTGCCATCACATTCTCAACGCCTTTTTTATCTTTGTTCTCTAAGTCAAGATCATGCAAAACAAGTATCCATCAAATTAGTCTAGCTTTTGTATCCTTCTTTTGCATCAAGTATCTTAAGGCGGAGTGATCGGTGAAAATCGTTGTCCTAGACCCTAGTAGGTATTGGCGAAACTTCTCCAACGCAAGCACAACTGCTGAAAATTCCTTTTAGTCGTTGTGTAATTTAGTTGGACTCGTTGAGCGTCCTACTAGCATTGTAAACCATGTGTTGCCTGTTATCAATACGCTATCCTAGAACAACGCCTATGGCATAATCGGAGGCCTCACACATGATTTCAAAGGGTCTAGTCTAATCAGACGCTGAGATTATTGGCGCCGAGATAAGTCTTTACTTTAACTCCTCCCAAGCTTGTAGACATTCTTCATCAAAATTGAAGGGCACATCTTTCCTAAGAGATTAGTTAAAGATCTAGCAATTTTGCTAAACTCCTTAATAAATCTTCTATAGAAGCCAGCGTGCCCTAGGAATGATCGAATGTCTTTTAGGCATTTTGGCTCCGAGAGCTTTGCTATCACTTTCACTTTTAATCTAACAACCTCAATTCCTCTATTTGAAATTTCGTGCCCCAGGACGATTCCTTGCTTGACTATAAAATGACACTTCTCCCAGTTGAGTGTCAAGTTTTTCTCTATGCATCTTTCTAAAACCAGCTTCAGATGATGCAAGCACTGGTCAAAGGAATCGCCGTATATAGAGAAATCATCCATGAAAATTTCCAAAATCTTTCCACCATGTCAGAAAAGAGACTAAGCATGCAACGTTGGAACGTTGCGGGAGCATTGTATAGGCCGAAGGGCATTCTTCGGTATGCAAATGTTCCAAAAGGACAGGTGAAAGTAGTCTTGTCTTGATCCTCGGAACGATAGGGATTTGATTGTATCCTGAATATCCATCCAAGAAATAATAATACTCATGTCAAGCTAGTCTCTCGAGCATTTTGTCTATGAATGGAAGATGGAAGTGGTCTTTACATGTGGCAGCGTTCAATTTTTCGGTAATCAATACAGACTCGAATCTTCGCCACAAGACGAGTTTGTATTAATTCCTTCTATCATTTCTACCACGATAAAGCCTGCCTTCTTTGGCATAGCGTGGACTGAACTAACCCATTGGCTATCGGATATTGATCGGGGCGAAACTAGCACTCTAAAATGTGTATTTATGAAATCGATGTAAAAGCTCGTATATGTGCTAATGTGCCCTCGATACTTCCGTTATAGCATTGGCTCACGGGTCGAATCCACAGGGACGGGAGGCGATAGAAGCATTAACAGTTTTTATTCACATTTTATGTTAACAGTTCTTCTTTGTTAAAGAATTAAAAAGAAAGTGAAAAGAAAAGAAAATGAAAACAAGCATGTGGTAGGCGGAGAAGGCGATGAAAGCGGCGAAGAAAACAAAAGAGGAGTGGTTTGGAAAACAAAATAGAAAAGAAGAAGAAGTTTGTAGTAAAGAAAATAAAAACAAAGATAAACAAAGAAAGCGGTGAAAACAACGATGAAAAGATAAAAGAATTAATTTTTAAAACAAGGTAAAAGAAAGCTCATGGCTACTAACTACTAAGTAATCCACTAACCATGCTAACCTCTTAGTGAGAGTTGCCTCACATGGATCCTTGGCCATCACTAATCCTTGGCTTCAAGAGACGATACAAAGCATGGCAAATAAGATGGTTCATCACATTCAAACTTGCATCAAGAGCAAGCTAATACAAACATTAGATCATCAAACCATTAGAAGCAAGTATGAAATAAGAGAGAGTTAGCTTGGTTAGCAAGTTAGAAAGTTAGATGTTAAAATCCATCATCATGAGCCATCAATGGCTCTTGCAAGAGCAAGGCCTTATAGAGGCTATTAGATTCATGTGGATTATCAAGTAAGTGGTTAGATGGTTAGTGGTTAGTAGTTAGATTGCCATGAGAGGAAGAAAAGTTAGCCAAGCAACATGTAGAAGATGGAGGAGATTACATTGGAGAAGAAAGGAGGCACCTTTACATAGATTGTCACCATCTATTACATCAATCCCTCTCTATCTCTCTCTTTGAATCTCTCATCCCTATACATGATCTAAAAACGAAATAATATAACAAAATATAAGAAATGAAGAACACCTACCTACACTACACTAAAACATAGAAACCTAGCCTAAAAAGGAAAACTGCTCCTCGTTTTGGCCAAATATAGGGGTATATATAGGCATAGGTACCTTCTAGAAGACGAGACGGGGCCACGCGTCGAAAATCGACGCGTGGCCCCACCAATGGGCGGCGGATCCGCGGCTTTTGCCGCGGATCCGCGGCCAAACCAGGGAGTTAACTCCTTGGTTTTGGTGCGGGGACTCGTCTTGGCTCTAGGTGCTTTCTGGTATATTCCATTTTTGGTAATTTCGCCCGAATATTCGTCTGACGTGCGCAAGAGTCTAGGTTCGACGTATCTTCTAGATGATCCCTTGCTTGGCCTCCACGAAATTCGGGATTAATTACCCTAAAGGGGTTTAATTAAGCTCTTATTACTCCTTTGCCCTTGAACTCTTGATTTACCTGCAATAGAGACCAAAACACGGTTTTGACCGACAATTTATTCATAAATCGGTGGGGAAATGCGATATAATAATGCATAATCGTAGACTAATCAGATATAGGATAAATAATCTCATTATCTAGCAACTTCAGAATTTCAGCTCGGATAGCCTCTTGCATGATTGGGCTTAGTCGACGCTGTGGGTCGCGTTTTGGCTTTGCATCTTCCATTAAGTGAATCCGGTGTAGTACAATGGATGGACTGATCCCCTTTATATCAACCATGTTCCAACCAATGGCCTCTCGATTTTCTCTTTAACACCGCAAGAAGATCCTCTTCATGTTGTTATGTAAGATGGGACGCTATTATCACGGGAAAAGCTTCCTTTTCACCCAAGTACTATTACTTGAGATGACTAGAAAGAGCTTTAAGCTCGGAAGAGGGGACGAGATCTATCGATGGTTGTTCTTCTTGTAGGGGAAGGATAGGAGTTGCGTTTGTTGCTCATTCCACTGTGGATTCGATGATTTGGTCAAGATTGAAGTCATTAGACTCCAATTCGAATTCTCCGTCAGACTCATATTCAATCTCCTTGTCGTGTTCACTTGTTAATCCTTCAATTAAGTTGACTTCAAACGACTAATCATTCAAATCTCGAGGTTATTTTCCCAGGTAGAAAACATTACCTCTTTCGTCATATCTCAAAAGTCAAACGATCGACCCGTTTCTACAGTTTATGGTTGCATTTGCGGTGGCTAGGAAGGGTCGCCCTAGAATGACAGGGGTCTGTGCTTTCGGATTGTGTATGGGTTGTGTTTCTAGAATGATGAAATCCATAGGGTAAATGAATTCCCGACCCGTATGAACATCTGTAATCTTCTGCTTGGGAATCTTTACAGATCGGTCAGCCAATTGTATAGTAACTCTGGTTGGATGGAGGTCGCCCCGACCGAGTTGCTGATACACAGAAAAGGGAAGTAGATTGATGCTGGCTCCTAGATCAAGTAATACCTTATTTATTATGGTCTGTCCTATGATACAGAAAATGGTTGGACTCCTGGGGTCTTTGTATTTCACAGAATGGGCCCGGTGAGTAACTCACTTATGTTTGATGCAAGGAAGACCTTCTTTGGGACATTTGTTTTTCTTTCTTGGTACACATATCTTTCAAAAATTTTGCATATGAAGAGACTTGTTGTATGGCATCAAGAAGCGACACATTGATCTGAACCTGATTGAACATTTTTCTAATCTTCTCCATTTGAGCATTAGTCCTGTTATTTACTAGTCTATTAGGGAATGGCACAATAGGCTTGTAAGGTTGCTCATCTATTTTGGCTTTATTATTGGACTTGGAGGTTGACAATTGTGAACTTGAAGATGGATCATTCTGAGTTGGTGGTATAATTACAGGAGAATTTGACATTGCTTTACTAGGAACAGGATGACTTGAAGCCTGATTGTCAATTTATTTTCCAGATCTCAAGATATGAACAGTACTGCATTGTCTTGGACCTATGTCTTCAGCTTCATGAATAGGAAAGGGGTTCTTAGGATCAGGCAATAGCTGACTTGGCAGTGTTCCCTTTTGTCTTTAATTTAATGAGTTAGCCTTTTGACCTATTTGAACCTCTAACCTATTGATAGCTTGGTGGTGGTTGTTCATCATTGAGGCCTGGTTTGGATAAGGTTTCAATCATTCTTTTCAGATCTGATAATTTTTTGTCAAAATGATTCTGTTGTTGTTGCTGGTATGTGGGCTGGAAGTTATATTGATAATTGGATTGAAAATTCGGTTGATTCTGGTGAAAAATGGGTTGATGAGACTGAGCAGGGTATTGGGGTGAAAATTGTTGCCTTGGTTGCTCATGACCAGACTGACTCCATGAGAAATTTGGATGGTTCCTCCATCCTGAGTTGTTGTTTTAGAGTATGGATTGTAGTTGGGTCTGGCATATACTGCAATCATATTTTCAGGATACATTGAGCTTGGTAGACAGGACATTCCTCAAACAGGTGGTTGAGATCATGGCAGTAGGTACAACGCGGATTGATCACTTGTGTTGGGTTGACCTGATTCACTGAATTGGGTTCCTTAGTCTCTAGTAGTTCTAACTTCTTCATCAATTGTGTTATTTTTGCCTCAGCAGTTATAGATGATTCAATTGAATGGATACCAGTTCTGGAAGTGGTGGGGTTAGTTTTCTCAGGGCAAGACTCCCACTGAATGGTTTTTTCTGCTAAAATTTCAAAGAGGTCTCAACCCTGATTCTCATCTTTCTTTAAAAATTCCCTTGACACATAGTCTCAAGGAGCATCTTAGTTTGGTAGTCTAGTCCGTCATAGAGAATTTGACACTGCCGCCACTTCTCTATTCTGTGATGAGAACATTAGGCTAGTAAATCCTTAAACCGTTCAAAATACTTTCAGAATGGTTTATTTGTTTCCTACTTAAACTGCATTATGTTTTTTCTTATGAGGGCCATTTTATGAATGGGATAGAGCTTCTTCAGAAAGACTTTGACAACATCATCCCATGACGAGATAGAACTAGCAGGCAGATTATATAGCCACTTCTTGGCAATGTCCTTAAGCGCGAAGGGAATGAACCTCAATCTAACAGCGTCTTCCCCCAGTTGGGGAATTCTCATCATCAAACACACTTCTTCAAACTCACGAATGAAGAAATATGTGTCCTCGGATTCTAGGCCATGAAACCTAGGGAGTGTGTTTATGAACTGAGGCTTTAGCTTAAATTGTTTCCATTTGCCTCGGTAGAAGAATACATGAAGAAAGTGAAGTACGAATTGGGTAGAACTTGTCTTGGAGAGAAGAAGGGTTCTCCATGATTGGGGTTGTATCAGGAAGTGGTGCAAGTGTAGAAGTCCTAACAGTCTTGATGAAATAGGATCCCGGTACCACTCTTGCATGCACAATCACAGACAACGTTTACAAAACAAACAAGCGAAAAAGGGAAAATAACAAACAAAAATAAAGAAAAACAATCACAAGCTATCTAGGATCCCTAGACCTAGACGACTTCTAACTGGTCGATGAACCGAAGAAGGTTGTTGCTCGAATCAGACCACAGCTAATCAGTCAGGTAAGAGCAAAATACGATGGAAGGCATCCGTGCGTAAGCAACGGGCCTTAATTACGCCAAACCACGGTATCTTTGAGACTTAACCTCTTAATCCCCAACCTTAGATACTGATTTAACTGGAGTATGAATCAAAAATAATTTCCAACCACGGCTAATCTCTTATCGAGTCTGGATGTCCCTAGGTGCCAACGTCTATCAATTTTTATTTAAAAGCTTGGGTTGTAAGTGATTGGAATGTTATTTTGGGCCAAGGAAGGGTGATTAAATCCCACCTTATCTTGTTATTGGGTGGTGCCCTTAAAATTAATTTGTGCAAGTGTACAATATATACAAACAAGATTAACTCAAAGTGATTTAAATCAACCAAGAGATGAGTCCTATTCTATATGCTATGCGAACGTACCTTGCTCCAGCACTCTCCAACAGTAAAGTAAATGAATTGAAAAGACACTGCCTAAAATGCAAACGTCTAATCAATTTTTAAACTTTTCAACAAATGTTTTACTGTTGGTTTATTAGCAGGCTCCTGGTGATGGCACACAAGAAATAAATTTGCAGCAAGCTATATTTTTGCAAAACAAGCAGCCCTGCAAGGAAAACTGTGAGTAGTGAACTCTTCCTTACCGCGGCTCCACGGCCAGAGCCGAGAAAACGCGGCAATTCAAAGGGTACTTGGTCTCTGCTTTCGAGAGCAGAGGCCCAAGACCACTTATATGTTACTGCAAGTCTTATTTTCCTATTTTCTCAACTTATAACCTGAAACAGAGAAGACAAAATTCGTTTTAGTTCCAAAAATTCAATAAAAACCGTCGCCCTCCCCGGCAACGGCGCAAAAAATTTGTTCGGAAGGAGGAATTGAACTGAGCAAGAGTTCAAAGTAAATCAATTATGTCCATGTGCTGATTATCAAACTCTAAATATGTGTGAAGATTTACTTTACTCCTTCGAATCACTATTCATAGCACAAGCTATAATGAGTCGTATCCGCAGGGAGGGCTAGCGATGGAAGCGTTCACAGTTTTTATGCTGAAGTATTTGAAAAGAAAAACGAAGGTTCTTATTTATTTAAAAATGGAAAAATAAAATAAGGTAGAAAGAGAGTGAAGAATTTTGTAAAGTTTTATTAAGAAAAGGAAAACGGAATGAAAGACGGTATGAAAAATGGTAATGTTGGAAAAAGAGAAAGTTTTAGAAAGGAGTTTTAAAATTCAATTAAGAGAAGATCATGACTAACTAACATTCTACACTACTAACATACTAATCTCGTCGGGTGATTCAAGCCTCATGTAGATTCATTGGCAATAGTACATCTTGCTTTGTCAAATCAATATGTTGTCCCAAATTGAGGGTGTGTTCTTATCTAGGCTTGGTTAGATGGCCTCCTTGAATTATCAGCCTTAATAAATTCTCAATAATGGAACATAGGTATTCACACATAGGTATGCTAAGCAAGAATGTAAGATTCATTAGTCCATCAAAGCTATAACAAGCTAGCATGAAATAAGAAACTTGTACAATAGGTGTTAGCATATTAAAGTGATCCATCTTCATGTTCCGTCAAGGAACTTATTCAAGAGACAAGGCTCTAAATGAGGCACACATGAATCATATAGAGGTGATATAAAGTATTAACTAGAATTGAAACACTACTCATCATCATTAAAAATAAAAGACTTATTAATTACAAGACGAGAAATAAAAACATCCAACGATTCAAATGAGTTAGCAATCACCCAAGAGTTAGTAGTTAGTAGTGTTAGAAGTTAGTTAGTCATGTTAGTGAGTAGTTAGCCATAGAAAAGAAAAACAAGCAAGAAGACATGGTAGAAAAATAAGTGTAAGAAAGTAAAGAACTTGAAAGTAAATGCAATAGAATAAGAAAGAATTGAGGAAGGAAAGCTTGAGCTTTTGTATTGAGTTGTCACTTCTTCAATTACAGATATCTCTCTTACCCTCACTCTCTCTTTTCTGGATCTAGAAGGAGAAAATGAAAATTACACATGAAGACTAAAGAGAGCTTAAAGAAATCCTAACTAATTGCCTAAACAAAATGCTATTCTCTTCTCTCTTTTTTACAGAGGCTCTGGGGGTCTATTTATAGGCTTTAGTAGAAGATCACATCCAACAACAGCCGTAGGATCAATCGCTTGATCAACGGCCAAGGAAGTGCCGCGGATCTGCTGCCAGGGCCGCGTTTCTGCGGCAGCATCTTGGCCGTTGCGCCAACGATTTCTCTGACATTCTGTTATGTTACGTGTGCCCAGGTGGAGCTTCTAGAAGTTGGAGAATATATTCCAGAGTTGGGCTTCATGGTTATGGGCTCCTAAAAACACTTTTAATTCCTTAAAAATCTCAAGATTTGGGCCTTCTTCTCCATTAAAGAATGGATCTGAAAAATAAGAGAGAAAAGCAATAAAAATCCTATTTTTATTAACATAAAGCATGGTAAGGTGGTATAAAATGATGCAAAATGAACTCCAATCATGAGCCCAGATCTTCTTCCTATATTAAAAATCAACAAAATAATTTCAACACTTTTTAAAGATCACCTTTTTCAAAGCCTTCTCTAAATTTGTAATTTTTCTTTTAATCATTTCCTTACTCTCCCTTTTCTTTTTCAATATAAAAAAAAACAAACACCATTCGTTGCTTTCTAAACAAAAATACCGAAAATCTTTCATCGCATTCCTCTTCGTGGACACGACCTGTTAGCCCAAAGCTAGACGGTAATTCTCATCGCTTTCATTTTTCAATCAATTTTTGGCGCCATTGTCGGGGAGGGAACGGTGTAATTATTTTCTACCAAGTTTGGTGTCTTATTTCAGGGACATTAAGAAATCAAATTCAGCACTCAAGTTTTGCAGGAGAAGACTTACTATTCTGTGTCTCTACTCTCGACAGTAGGAAACAATATTTCAAAAAATTGCAGCGCAAGTTTGAAAATTTGTGGACTACTAAAAAACTCTTTTTTTTGCAGGACATACTGCTTCACAAAAAAATAGTTTTTGTATATTATTCTTGCTATATCTGATATTCACACTCCCTATTTCTAATCCATCAGTAATCTGATTGATTGTTAATTGCTTAAAAAACGTTTAGACTTGTATTGTAGGCATTTGTCTAATTATGTTTCTTTTACAATTACTGTTGAAGATAGCTGGAGATAAGGTACGTATGCATAGCATATAGTTAGAAAATATTCTTGGGTGATATTTGCTTGTGAATGTTACTTTTCTATATCTTGCACACTCTGCACAATCAATTTTAAGGGCAAAACTCAAATCAAGATAAGGTGGGAAAGTCATTACCCTTTCTTAGCCCACAAACTATCTCCAAGCACACACAACCTAACCTAATTTAAAAATCTGATAGACGTTAGCCCTAGGGACATCTCGAACTCATTAGGAGATTATCTTAAGGGGGAAGGTGTTAGAATTTGACTCCTGCCAAATCAGTGTCTAGGAAAGGGATTGAGGGACGAAACTCCGAAGGCTGGTGGTTTGGATTAATTAGGCCCGTCGCTTTTGTGTGGATACCTCGCACCAATCTTGCCCTGACTGCTGATTAGCTTGTGGACAAAATCTACATTATACCTCCTGTGAACAATCAACCAGTTAGGAGTTGTCTAGGTCAAGGTTACCTTGGAGTAGGCTTGGTTATTTCTCTTAATGACTATTGGTGAACTTGTTTGTGATTGTGTTTGTGTATGCAAGTGTGATCAAGAGACTCTAATTCATCTTAGTTGACTAGAAACACATCGTCACCCAAGTTTGAACCAAGAGCAGATCCGGTTATGGCTCAACCGATATCTTTACAGGATAGGTTCTATCCCATTAGAACCTCACTTCCATCTTGCATCTAACTTCCATCGATTGGTGAACACAATTTTGAGCTAAAACCTGAGTTCATCAACACACTCCTCAAGTTTCATGGCTTAGAGTTCGAAGATGCTTATTTCTTCATAAGAGAATTTGAGGAAGTATGCTTAATGATGAAAATCCCATACCTTGTAGATGACGCTGTTAGGTTGAGATTTATTCCATTCGCTCTTAAGGACTTAACCAAGAAATGGCTTTATAACTTAGCGGTCGGCTCTATCACATCCTGGGATTGTTTCATCAAGGTCTTCTTGAAGAAATTCTATCCAATTCATAAGACCACTCTCATTAGGAAGAACATCATGTAATTCAAGAAAGAACTTAGTGAACCGTTTTGGAGGTATTTTGAACGCTTTAAAGACCTCCTTGTCTAATGTCCTCATCATGGAATAGAGAAATGGTGACAATACCAAATTTTTTATGACGGTTTAGATTACTCAACTAAGACCCTCTTAGAAAGCATGTGACAAGGGGGATTCTTGCAGAAGAATGAGAATGAAGGATGGGATTTATATGAGAGTCTAGCTGAAAAGACTGTCTAATAGGAACCTACTAGTGAAACCTCGAGGAACTCAAACTCCATCTCTTCAAAAGGAGGTCTTCATTCTATTGAATCATCCATAGCTAATGAGGCTAAGTTAGCTAACCAAGCGAGAAGACTGGAAGCTTTAGAAACTAAGGAACCAAGTCCAGTCAATCAAGTCAGCCCTAACTAATTTTCAACTCCAGGCTGTACTTACTGTCAAGCCATGAATCATGTGTTTGAGGAGTGTCCTGTTTTTCAAGCTCAACAACACTTTCCAGAACTGATGAATGTGGCCTTTTCAAGGCCGAACAATAATCCTTACGTACCAACGTACAATCCTGGCTGAATAAATCACCCAAATTTCTTATGGAGCCAAAATAACAATGACCACTCATGGTCAAATCATGCAAGCCACTTCCATCATGTCAATAATTCTTCCAATCATCAACCTAACTTTTCCAATTTCCATCTTAATTCTCCCAACCATCCGCCTAACTTTTCAAACTATCAACAAAACTTTCTCAACCAAGCTCCATAATCTTCCTTTTAGAATTCTCAACTAGAAAGGAGAATGACTGACTTTAAGAGAAACATGGAAAGGTACATGAAGAATCAAGATTCTCTTATGCAAACTATACAGAGGCTAGAGGTTAAAATGAGCCAATTAGCCAATCCACAGAATGAGAGACAAAAGGATACCTTGCCTAGTCTGCCAATAATGAATCCTAAGAATTCTCAACAAGTTCATTTGGCTGAGGATTAATTATTGAATCAACGTAATGTTGTTCATACATTAAGATCGGGAAAGAAAGTTGAAATCAAGTGTCAATACCATCGAATCCCATTCAGCACAATCACAATCAAGCATCTACCTCATCTAATCCCAGTCCGTCCAAATTTGACGAATCTGAAACAGATAAGTCAACAGTCAGGTGCATCAGCCTATAGTACCATTTCCTAATAGGATAAAAAATAACAAGCAAAATCCACACATGGATAAGATAATTGAGATCTTCAATCAAGTGAAGATAAATGTGTCACTTCTTGATGCCATCCAATAAGTCCCATCCTATGCTAAGTTTCTTAAGGACATGTGCACCAAGAAGAGAAAGACTTATGTACCCAAAAAAGTATTCTTAGCCACTAACATTAGTGAGCTACTATCTGATCCGATCCCTGTCAAGTATAAGGATCCAGGTTGTCCTACCATAGCCTGCACCATAGGACAAGCCGAGATTAGTCATGCACTTCTTAACTTGGGGGCAAATATCAACTTGCTCCCATTCTCAGTTTATCAACAACTCGGGTTGGGCGATCTTAATCCAACTCGAGTTACTATCCAACTGACTGACTATTCAGTGAAAGTTTTAAAGAGAAAAATTAATGATGTCCTTATCTGGGTCGGAGAGTTTATCTACCCCGTTGATTTCATAGTTCTAGAGACACAACCTTGTCCAATCCTAGGGCACAAACTCCTGTTATCCTAGGACGCTCATTCCTTACTACTGCCAATGCCATTATCATTGTAGGAATTGGTCCATGAGGTTAACCTTTGGGGACATGACTAGAGAAGTCAATGTCTTTAACCTAGAAAAGCAATCCCGTGATGTTGAGGATCAAACATTTGAAGTCAACCTCATTAAGAACTTGACAAGTGAACACAGGGAAGAATTGGAACTAGAAACTGAGTGTGACTTTGAGTTAGAATCTGACGAATTTAATCTTGATCAGGTTGATTCTGCTATGAATTGGGCCTCAAACCCTATTTCACCAAATATGGAGCCAACAAATTTGACTCATCCTTCCAGTGAGCCTTCCTCTTCCTTAGAATTAAAAGTCTTACCTGTGCATCTCAAGTACGTCTATTTACGCGAACAAGAGACCTTTCCTATCATTATTGTCTCTCATTTAAATGACAGGAAAGAAGAAGATCTTAAAGCAATTTTGAGAAAACATAGGGAAGCCATTGGTTGGACTATGACTGATATAAATAGATTAAGTCCAATCATAGTTCAATATCACATTCATCTCAATAAAGATGCAACACTTGAAAGAGACCCTCAGCATAGGTTAAACCCTATAATGTAAGAGGCTGTTCATGCTGAAATTATGAAACTTTTAGACAATGGGATAATCTATCCCATTTCTGATAGCCAATGGGTTAGTCCTGTCCATGCGGTTCCAAAGAAATCCGGTTTCACCGTAGTGGAAAATGAGAACAAAGAGTTGGTCCAAACTTGACTTTCCACAAAGATTCGAGTTTATATTGATTATAGGAAGCTTAATGCTGCAACTCGTAAGGACCATTTCCGACTTCCTTCATTGATCAAATGCTTGAA
The DNA here is from genome assembly GCA_038442645.1 of Agave tequilana. Classification (NCBI taxonomy): domain Eukaryota; kingdom Viridiplantae; phylum Streptophyta; class Magnoliopsida; order Asparagales; family Asparagaceae; genus Agave; species Agave tequilana. Next base: position 79,602 of record JAVJIF010034605.1, read on the forward strand.
CGTTTGGTGGGCCACGAGTATTACTGTTTCTTGGATAGTTACTCAGGATATAATCAGATTCCTATTGTTCCCGGGACCAAGAAAAGACTATGTTTACATGTCCATTTGGGACATTTGCTTATCATCGAATGCCTTTTGGCTTGTGCAATGCCCTAACAACGTTTCAACATTGCATGTTGAGTTTTTTTTCTGATATGGTAGAATGATTCTTAGAAATCTTCATGGATGATTTCTCCATCTACGGAGATTCGTTCACTCAATATCTTCACCATTTAGAACTTGTCCTCCAACGTTGTGCTGAGAAAAATCTGACACTGAATTGAGAGAAATGCCACTTCATGGTAAGACATGAAATTATCTTGGGTCATGAAATCTCTAAGAAAAGAATTGAAGTGGATAGAGCCAAGATTGAGGTTATTGTTAAGCTTCCTATGCCCAAATGCGTGAAGGATATTCGCATCTTTCTTAGGACACGCCGGTTTCTACCGAAGATTTATCAAGAATTTTAGTAAGATTGCGAGACCCTTGACTAATCTGCTAGCTAAGGACGTGTCCTTCACTTTCGATGCTGAATGTATGAATTCTTGGGAGAAACTTAAGAGAGCTTATTTCTGCACCAATCATATCTGCTCTAGATTGGTCTAAACCGTTTGAAATCATGTGCGACGCTTCTGATTTTGTAAAAGCTGCTGTCTGAGGACAGCGCATTAATAACAAGCAGCACGTGATTTACTACTCTAGTAGGACTCTCAATGATGCTCAATTGAACTACACTATTACTGAGAAGGAATTCTTGGCAGTAGTGTTTGCCTTAGAGAAATTTTGTCCCTACCTACTAGGGTCCAAAATCACCAATTTCACCGATCATTCTGCGCTTAGGTACCTCATGATGAAGAAGGATGCCAGGGCCCGACTCATTCATTGGATCCTCCTTCTTTAAGAATTCGATCCAGAGATTCGAGACAAGAAAGGCGTAGAAAATGTCATTGCTGACCATCTCTCACGAATCTCAAATTCTCCATGTAACGAATTGCCCATAAATAAGGACTTTCCTAATGAAAATCTCTTAGCTATCTTTAGGAAACCTTGGTTTGCTGATATATTGAATTACTTAGTCACAAATGAAACTCCTGTTAGCCCAGAGGCCCTTCACTCTAGTTTTGATGATGATTAACTCATGTAGTTATAGTTTACTAATAATCTTGTCATATTTAGTTTCAGATATTTGATCAAGATATTAGTAGGTGATTAGCTTCAACAAAGGTATTTTGGAGCTATCATATGTTGATTCAAGAGCACGCGCGTCAAGATCGCATCTAGTACTCGATTAGAGTCAAGCTTGGTGAATCGCTTTTGGATCGAGTCTACTTGGAGAAGGAGTTTCATAAGAAGACCTCGGTTTGTTTAATTTAGATTGTTTAGATCTTATGTAAAGATTAGATAGTGTTGATATGCTCAAGTTCACATACACACACAAGTTTAAAGTTTATTTGATTTTGGTTTTCAGTTTAACCGATATTGGATTTCATGTCAAAAACATAGATATAATATCTTTCATATATATTAGATTTTATCCATATACAATATGCTTCAAAGTTATTTCAATATCATATTTTTGTATTTACATAAGTTTTGGAGAAAACGGTTTTCCATTTCAAAAATCTAAGTTTAGAAAATACTTATTTTGTATTTAAGCCAAATTTCAATATCACAAAAATAGTTCAAATTGTTTATAATATGTGTTGAATTTTAGTCACACATATTTGTATTTCAAAGATAATAAACGAACTTATTTTTGTGGAATTTATATGTATTTTATGGGACTTATTTGATACAAAAAGACAAGTTTTTAAATCCCTTAAAAGCTGGTCGACCGGAACAGTCGACCACTGCAGAAGTCGGTCGACCGGTCCAGTTGACCAATGTGCACAAATGTGCACGCCAGCTTGGGCTCGTGGGCCGGTCGACCGGGCGGTCGACCGTCCAGAGAGCTCTGCTCTCTGAAAATGGCCCCGGTCGACCGGTAGAGAGCAGCTGCTCTCTGTATCCAATCCCGGTCGATGGGTGGTCGACTGGTGGCTCAACGGTCATAAAAATGATCATTGGCCGGTCAACCGGAAGGGCAATTTTGCCCTTTGCCAGACTGCCAACGGACAGATTTGGAGAGGCTATAAATATGTCTTCCCTTGAGTTGTTTACAACAAGTTTTTAGAGAGCAATTTTTCCCACCTTTACAAGTGTTTAACAGCAAGTTTTTAAAAGAGTTTTAGGCTTAAAGATTTGATCTTTATTTGTTTTAAAAAGGGTTGGAAAATTCAAAGAAAAATAGAGTCTTTAGGAATTGGTTTTTGATCTTCATTTCTATAGCTATTCTAGAAGTTTTCCAAAGAGTTTTTCTTTGTGATTTGATTTCCAAACTCTTTATTTTCTCACACTTGAGCTATCTATCTATCCTATCTATTAGGATCTATTTTTTGAGAAAATTGGTTTGTGGTTGTTGATACAACCAAGAGTTGTAAACCTTCCATACTTTGTGATATCCCTCTAGTTAGAGGTGATTGTGGTGATATCCCTCTAGTGAGAGGTGATTGTGGAGGTTGTAGTTGGTTGTGTTGGTATCCCTCTAAGTGTAGAGGTGATTGTTGTGGAGTTGTGGCTTAGTGCCTTATCCCTCTAGTGAGAGGTTGATCTTATTTGGCTAAGTGCCCATCCCTCTAAGTGTAGAGGTGATTTGTGTTAAACTTTGCCTCTTGTGTAGAGGTTGTATTATTGAAGAGAGGAGTTGTGTACTCCCAGTTTGTGTTACCCAAATCCTCAGTGGAGGTTCCCTGTGTGAGAAGTCATGTGTGGACAATTTAGTGAAAATCCTTCTGTGTGAAGGCGGGGGACGTAGAGCAGTGGCTTAACCTCGAGACATATCTTGGTGTTTGCGTTTGATCCACCATCTCTAAACTCTCTCTCTTATATTGTGCATTGCATCATATTGTTCATATCATTTATATGCTTGGGTTTGATTGTGTGTCATACTTGTGTTAAACCAAGAGAGCTTTACATAGCACCTCAACTCTTATTTCGAGGAATTTAGAGGAGTTAGTCCAAAGCCCTTCACAGGAAATTCGGCTACACTCTTTGGTTACACTAAGTGTGTTGCAATTTATTTTAATTTCGCATCATCTGTCATTAGATTAGCCTTACACCTATTCACCCCCTCTAGGTATTCTTTCAACTCCGTCTCATTGGTCCAAAAACGATATATACCGATTCTTATCTCAAGTCCGGTATTTCTTTTGGGAGGAACAGTATCTTTTGAAGTACTGTTCTGACCAAATTATTAGGAGATGTATTCCTGATGAAGAGGTTAAGAGTGCTTTATCCTTTTGTCACGAACTTGCATGCGGTGGACACTTTGGTCCCTGTAAGACTGCTGAAAAGGTGTTATAAAGTGGGTTCTATTGGCCCACTTTGTTCAAAGATGCTTATGAATTTGCAAGACGAGCCTTAGATGCCAGATGATAGGAAGGTCTCAAAACGAGATATGATGCCCCTCAACCTAATTCTAGAAATAGAACTCTTTGAGGGTTGGGGCATCAACTTTATGAGTCCATTTTCTAATTCATTTGGAAACCAATACATATTGGTTGATGTGGACTATGTAACCAAATGAGTAAAAGCCATAACTAGTAAAACTAATGATAACAAAGTTGTCATAAAGTTTTTAAAAGAGAACATTTTCTCACGCTTCGGAACCCCTCTTGCTACCATCAGTGATAACGATACTCACTTTTGCAATAGATCCTTTGAAGCTTTTATGCGAAAGTATGCCATAACTCACAAGTTGTCCACTCCTTTATCATCCTTAGACCAGCGGGCAGGTTGAGGTTTTCAATAGACAAATCAAGCTTATTTTGGAGAAAACTGTGAGCCAAAACTGGAAAGATTGGTCCACCAAACTTGTAGATGCCCTATGGGCCTACAGGACCGCTTTCAAGACGATTCTAGGGATGTCTCCTTATAGGATATTCTTTGGAAAGGCCTGCCACCTACCCGTTGAGTTAGAGCATCGGGCTTTATGGGCAATCAAGCAGTTGAATTTCGACTTAACTAAGGCCGGTGATCTTCAGAAATTACAAATTTTTGAATTAGAGGAGTTGAGAAATGAGGTCTATGAAAATGCTAAGATCACTAAAGATAGAGTTAAGATTTTTCATGATAAACACATTATAAGAAAAATATTTGTCCCTGGACAAAAAGTCTTACTCTATAATTCTAGGCTTCATCATTTTTCAGGAAAATTAAAATCAAGATGGACTGGGCCATTCATTGTAAAGACCGTGTTTTCACACGGTGCTGTAGAGATCAGTGACACCAAGAATGGAAATAACTTTAAAGTAAATGGTCAACGCCTTAAACCTTTCTTGGAATCGGTGCCGGTAAATGAAACAGTTATAGGTCTTTTTGACCCAGTGTATCGGTAACTTTTCTCTTTTGCATTTTATTTCAAGCATCTATACATTTCTTTCATACATTGGGATAATGCATGAGATAAGTGTAGGGGAGGGTTCTAATATGACTAATATAACAAAAAAAAGAAGATATATATATATATATATATATATATATATATATATATATATATATATATATATATATATATATATATATATATATATATATATATATAAACTTTTTGAAAGAAAAGAACAATATTTTGATATATTGTTTGTAAGAAATTAAGTTAATTTTAAGGAATAGGAAAATCATATTAGGATTTCTTATACTTAGTCAAAATAAGATGACTTGTTTGATTTTCAGGGTTAGGAAGAAAATTTGATGAAAGTAATTTAGTCTTGATTTTTTAACTTGAAGAAATATGCACACCTTATACACTTAGACACTTAGGGTTCAAAAACAAAGATTCTTATGCCTTATAAAAATAAAGGAAAAATTATATATGTATATCTATGGAAAAAAATCTAACTATTGATTAGCTAGGTGTTTTGCTCTAAGAAAGCCTTGGTATTTATGCAAAAGATAATTAGATGAGTTTGAAAAAAAATAAATATATATAAATCCTTTGATTAAGCTGGGTATTTGTGGCTCATGAAGCATAAGTATTCACGCCTAAAAGGGGTACATTTTATAAGTAAAAACCCTTGGTTTCATGGCCTTGTCTGCTCGCGTGTTTAAGTCCTTAGGGGTGTTTTCTCACCTGGTACCCTAAGACTGTCCGGTTTGGGTGTCACCGACTAAAGACTCGTTACATGGGCAGATTAGAAAGCCTAATGGAATTGAAGAATACATATCACCAAAAATAAATATAAAAAAGGCATAGGAGTTAATGTTAAAGAACCCTTAGTCAAACTTCACGGTCACGAAGGTGCATATGACTCAGGGTAAAGTAATAGACTAGATGAGAAATACAATTTGACTCCTTACTTTGATTGATGACATATTTTTGAATAGAGACTAAGTTTAGGAATGAAAAATTCGATATTTTTATAACTTATAAATTACTTAAACTCTTACAAATATACTTCAAATATTTTCTCTCTCTTTAAAATGCTTTTCGAAAACACTAACATTTTTTCTCTTTCTTTATGGATTTTGTGGGTGAAATCCATTGAAAACCCTAACGAGACAAAACTCGTCCTCTAGGGGTAACTTAGAGGTTTAACGACTTATTGTACATGCTCAGTGCAATTGAGTGACCTGCGAAAGTGATCTAATAATTGATTAGGATTAGTTTTGATGTTTTGCTCGAGGGCGAGCAAAAGATAAGTGTGGGGGTGTGATCGGTCACATATATTGCATATATATTATCACATTACCATGTTTATTATCTAATAAATCATTTTAATAAGTCCTATTTTTTTTATAAAATGTAGACCCATTACTAAAGGATAGGAAAGAGAAACGAACCCAAAAGCCCATCAAATTCTGATTTAATTCAGAATTAATTCAAAATCAGAAAATCAGGGCAGATCATAGCAAATCAGAGAGGTTAAAAATTGTTTAAAATAAATCTTTCTAAATCAAGTGATTAAAGCCAAAGATCAAAGGCTATCTCGTCAAATCCTGGAGTTGAAATGGAAAAACCAGCAGGAGATAAAGTCAAAACATAAAACAAGGAGGTGTACCCCCCAGGTGTGGCCACCTGGCCACACCCAGGCCACAGAAACACAGCCAAAGTCGCATTTCCGTGGCCGTTTGGCTTCTTTTAGGGGAGCGTTTGCTCCCCCTATCTTCGTACGTCCTCTCCCGTTTGGTTTTCGCCTATAAGTACTGTATTTTTTAGAGTAAAAGGAACCAGACATTAGTTTAAGTTTTTCTCTTTATTTTTAGGGTTTAGGTTCTTTGTTAGATATTATTGAGAAATTGTATCTCTGTTTTCTAATTTGTAGTTCATTCCAAATACCAGTGAGAGATAGATAGAGTGATTGTAATCCAAAAATTGAAGTGACATCAATAAATGATCAAGTTTTCTCTTCTTCTACTCAAATTCACGGGTATGTCTTACTTTATTTACATGTCTTGTTTTTCATCTTGCATGAGTAGCTAAACTTATTTTCTGGGCTCACTATCGTCCCTCTCTTCGATCCCTCTTGTTTTGAATGGCTTTGATGTAAAGACCCAACGGAATCATATGCAAGCCTTAAACTAAGCCTTTCTTCTTTGAAAGTGTTCTTGAAGGCACATGAGGATGGGTTTGAATTTCTAAACTTTTACTTCTTTTAAAACATCACTTGAACTTGTTTTTTATTTCATACTTGAAAGACTTGATGATTTAACATTCAATTCAAGATGATTTCTCAAGAAAAAGAGTTAACTTTTTCAAACAATCTTATTTGCTTTACTTAAAACTTTTTAAACTCAAGCTTAAGTTTTTGCCTATGATCAAGTTGAGGCGCTAAGAATTTCAAGAGAAGAACACATCGTTGAGTAGTGAGATAGTGGGCCCGGATCTTCTTCCTATATTAAAAATCAACAAAACAATTTTCAACACTTTTTAAAGATCACCTTTTTCAAAGCCTTCTCTAAATTTGCAATTTTTCTTTTAATCATTTCCTTACTCTCCATTTTCTTTTTCAATATAAAAAAAATAAACACCATTCATTGATCTCTAAACAAAAACACCGAAAAGCTTTCATCGCATTCCTCCTCGTGGACACGACCCATTAGCTCAAAGCTAGACGTTCTCATTGCTTTCATTTTTCAATCAAATAGTCAAGTCGATCCCAACAGGTATGTTGACTCCGAAGTCACTCATCACCTAACGACTGACATTACGAATTTGGTGATTCACTCAGAATATCAAGGACCCGACAGAGTTCGCATGGGTAACGTGACAGGTTTGCCTATCCAATCTACTAGTGCTTCTTTATTGTGTTCTCCTATTTCTTTCTTTGTCTTGAAAAACCTTTTACATGTTCTTGATATCACCAAAAATTCTTTATCTGTTAGTCAATTTACTGCTAATAATAAAGTCCTTAAATTTCACCTTGACTCTTGTTTTGTCAAGGATCTCTCCACTCGAAAAGCTCTACTACGGGGACAACTTAAGGATGGCCTGTATGTCTTCTCCCTGGAGATTTATAACTTTACCGCCTCTCCCCAGGCTCTTCTCGGTGAGCGTGCATCTGCCTCCATTTGGTATGAGCGCCAATGTCATCCCTCCATCAGAGTTGTCTTCAGTGTTTTATCTCAGCATCGGCTTCCTTTCTTCACTGACCGTGCTGGTACCCCTCTCTGCATCCCCTGTCAGTAAGGGAAAAGTCACTGTCTCCTTTTTTCGCCATCTTCCGCGATTGCTAATGCTCCTTTAGAGCTTAATCACTCCGATCTATGGGGTCCGTCTCCTGTGTCCGTTGTAAGTGGTCATCACTATTATATTAGCTTTGTAGATCACTATAGTAAGTATGTTTGGCTTTATCCTTTAATTCATAAAAGTGATGCTTTCTCCAATTTTCTTGAGTTCAAAATTCATGTGAAAAAATTTCGTAGGCGTTCCATCAAAGCACTCCAAACTGTTGGTGGTGATGAGTTCATCAAATTTAAATCTTATTTGTCTTCTCAGGGTATTGCTCATCGCTTATCTTATCACACACTAGTGCCCAAAACGGCATAGCAGAAAGAAAGCACTACCACCTTGGCGAGACCGGCCTCACTCTTCTGGCCCATCAAGTGTTTCATTCCATTACTGGTCTTATGCTTTTCAAGCTGCCGCATTTCTCATCAATAGAATGCCCACCCCCGTCCTCTATAATCTATCTCCTTATCAGAAATTATTTCATAAAGCTCCTAACTATCTTTTCTTATGAATTTTTGGTTATGCTTGCTACCCTTATCTGCGTCCATACCAAACTCATAAGTTTAGTTTTCGATTCAGTCAATGTGTCTTCTTAGATTACTCGATTTCACATAAAGGTTATTAATATTTGCATGTCCACTCTGGTCGTATTTTCATCTCCCGGGATATTATGTTCGATGAATCTTCCTTTTTTTTCAGTCTCCTTTGTCCTTTCTATCTCTCTCTCCACCTACTCCTACGTCTTCACCATCGATCCCCACCTCCATGTCTCTGTTACCTTCCATTTTTCCAGTCCCCTCTTCTCATGCAGGCCCCACCATTCTTCTCCTCCTCCACTATCACCTCCATCACATACTCCTCCACTACCTTCACCAGCACCCGCTGATGAGTCCTCATCATCCTCATCCTTAGGCTCTCCCAATCTCCCTCCTACCAGGACCCGCCATATAGTCACCAGAATATAGGATAACACCAGAACACCAAAGGTCTGACTAGCTACCTGGTATCCCATGCCTACCTGTCTCATGGCTGACTTGGCCACCACATGTCGAATCCACATGCAAACTTATAAAGATCTCAAGTGGTGCTAGGCAATGGACACTGAGATGAATGCTGATTGGTCGCTAATGTTGCATATTTAATATCATATTTCCCTACTTATTATAGAATAAAAGCTGCATTGTCCTAATTAAATGCTTAATTTATTTGCAGGCCCATTCCTTAAGGAGATGAAGAGAAATGAGCCCAAAAGCCCACCAAAATTCTGAATTAAATCAGAATTAATTCGAGCTCACTGAATCAGGATAAAATCAAGAGGTTGAAAACCAGTTGAGAAGAATCCTCTAAGAATCAATCGGTTAAAGTTAAGAATCAAAGGCCATTTCGTCACACTCCCGGACTCAAACTGAAAATCCAACTACAGATAAAGTCAGAAGGCAAAACCAGGGAAACCCACCAACAGGGTGTGGCCACCTGGCCACACCCTGACCGCGGAAACGCGGCCAAAGCCGCGTTTCTGCGGCTGTTTGAATGTTGTTGGGGGAGCGTTTGCTCCCCCAATATTCCCAGGATCCTACCTGTTAGGGTTTTGCCTATAAATACATGTTTCAGCTTAGCAAAATGGGACGACCAGGCAGAGATAGGATTTAGACTAGTTTTCCATTTTTTAGTTTAGGTTTTTGTTTTTTTTCTCATGTAATTTTAGTTTTCATTTATGTAATTCAGAGGAGATCAGACTTTCATCGAAGAACAAGAATGAAGCTTGAGCTGAGAGTGACACTGGTGCAAGGTTTCTTTCATTTCTTTGATCGTTATGAAATCGAATCTATGTTCTTTCTTTGTATGTACTTCTTTTTAGTTTTCTTCTTCTTCTTCTTTTCTACTTCACTTTTCTTTTTGGTACAATTGTCTTCCAAGTGAGTCTAAAAGCATCGAAAGAGCCTTGCCTTTGCGAGTGCCACCGATAGCTCATGACGATGGAATTGAGTCTCTCTCTGTATCATTTCATGCTTGAGTTGTCTTGATGATGTAATGTGGAAGAGACCAATACTCAACTCTTATGGGCTATGCGCTGATTGCCTCTACTTCAAGGTAACATCGTCGCTAAAGACTCAAGGTAAGCTTTTGGTGAAAAGAAGGTAAGTAATTATTTGTATTTCTTTTCTTTTATTTCTGTAAATTAAATCACCAACACCATATCTTCCAAATCACTTCTTTCCCAACTCATTTATACATAGTCGCTTTCTTTCCCATTTCTTTGTAAATAGTCATTCTCCATTCTTTTCCACTTTCTTATTCTACCATTTTCTCTCTAACCTTAACATAACTCGTTTTCATTTTCATTTCTTTAAAACAAAGAAGAACATTCGTTTTGTTTTCATAAAGATTTCAATAAAGAACCTTGAACGCTTCCATCGCAAACCCTCCTTGTGGATCACGACCCGCATAGCCACTTGCTATAGCGGTAAGAATTGAGCACTGCACATCTTTATTCTTAGATCTAAAATTCTGTATTTTGTGTGCAGGTAAAGCATCAATCAAAATTTTGGCGCCGTTGCCGGGGAGGGTAACGGTTTTTATTGAAATCTGATTTTTATTTAATTTTTAGAACTAAAACGAATTTTCTTCTCTGTTACAGGTTAAAGGGCAAGTAAAGCAGGAAAAAAAGGATTGCAGAAACATATAAGTGGTCTTGGGCCTCTGTTCTAGAAAACAGAGACCAAGTACCCTCTGAATTGCCGCGTTTTCTCGGCTTTTGCCGCGTTTCCGCGGCAAGGAAGAGTTCACTACTAACTGTCTTTTTTACAGGGCTGCTTACTTTGCAAAAACTAGTTTTCTGCAACTTTATTTCTTATATGCCATCACCATAAGCCTGCTAATAAACCAACAGTAAAATACTGTTGAAAAAGAAAAAATTAATTAGACGTTTGCATTTTAGGCACGTGTCTTTTCAATTCTTTTATTTTACTGTTGAAGAGTGCTGGAGCAAGATACGTTCGCATTGCATGTAGAATAGGACTCACCTCTTGGTTGATTTTCATTGCTTTGAGTGAATCTTATTTACATATCTTGTACACTTGCACAAATTGATTTTAAGGGCACCACCCATTAACAAGATAAGGTGGGGATTTAATCACCCTTCCTTGGCCCAAAAATCAGATTCCAAGCACTCTCTAACCCAAGCCTAACTAAAAATGAGTAGACGTTGGCCCTAGGGACATCTCGGACTCAATTAGGAGATTATCCTAAGGGGAAAGGTGTTGGAATTTGACTCCTGCCAAATCAGTGTTTAGGAAAGGGATTAAGGGCCGAAAGCCCGAAGGTTGGTGGTTATTTAATTAAGGAACGTCTTTGACGGAAAACCTCCCACCAATCTTGCCCTGACCTGGCTGATTATCTTGTGGTCAAAGTCTGCATTATACCTCCCGTGCACGGTCTAATCAGTTAGGAGTCGTCTAGGTCATAGGTCTACCTAACTTAGTTAGAATTTTTTCCTTTTATTTGTTTACTTATTTGTTTGTTTTTTTCCTTTCTTTTTGTTTGTATTCTATTGTGTGATATGACTTATAATAATAATTTTTCCAACTTCAATAATAATCCATATTACACACCGACTTCATTTTCGGATATTACCAACCCGGCATATCATAACTTTAACCAACCTAGTGTGCCGGATTGGTCTTATCCGAATCAATATAACCCTTGCCCCCAATCTAATAACTATAATTTCCAGAATAATTTCAACTCTTCACAGAGTCAGTGGGGATTCACCGACCCCGAGTCCAATTTTCAACCAACTTGTCCTCCTTCTCCACCTAGTTCACAATATTTTCAAGATTCATACTCAGTTCCACCAGTCCAAAATAGAAAACCATCAATTTTAGAAATGAGTATGCGTGAGTCCAAACAAAAATCACAAAATCTAATGGACTCACAATTTCACTACCAATTCCAAGACAACACTTCATCTTTTCAACACAACAATGAACATATCACCTATGAAGAGATGCTTGAAGCCATGACTCAGGCTTAAAATGCTCGTAATCACGACATAGATATGATGGTCCAATCTTTACATTCTCACCGTTTGGCCAGTTCTGATGTCGGTAACCATTCTGTTAGAACCGAAGAGTCATATAGTTTTGGAAATCAAGGTTCCATTTCAGAACAGTCATTTGAACTTGCCCAAACTCCAAATTTTGAAAAGAATATTGACAGTTTGGCAAGTTATCCATTTTCTGAAATCGAACTTGAAAATGAATATGATCATGAATCTCAACTTAGTGATTCAATTTTACTTCCTGATTCAATAATGACTCCGGTGTCTTCACTTGACTTCAATCTTTTCCCTAAGTCAACATTGGATCCTGTGTCAATTCATCATGAAATTGAATCACCTATTTTTGATGATCATATTGAACTTGACCAATTTTACACTTTTGAAAATCCTATTGACAAATTGGCAAGTTCTCATATTTTTGATATTGAACTCAATGAGATATGTGACCTAGATTCTCAAATCTGTGATCCAGTTCAACTTTCTGAATCAATATTGACTCCTATTTTGTTACCAAACTTGAGTAATATTTTAGAGTCAGTTTTGATTCCCCCACCTATCATTCCTGAACTTGAATCACCAATATTAAGTCACATTCCATTGTTGGAAAATCAATGTGGACTTGAGTTTCAACTTCTTGACTTGGACACACTTTTTGAACCAATCTCGACTCCTGAACCTTTACTTGACTTAAGTCACCTTCCCGAGTCGGTATTAGTTCCTATACTTCTTGAGTCCAAGTCAATCATTCTATCATTTCATACTTCATTCTGGGACAAGGTGGTTGACAAATTTGACTCCGAAATTAATTATGAAATTTGGAAATTAGATGGGGTCAAATATTTAATAAAAATCCTTTATGGATATATCATCTTAATGGGTTATATTAGAGAAATTTCTGGTGGGTTCCTCCGAACTCCACAAAAAGTTGATTGGGCCGCATTTCGTAGACCAATCAGACCACCACCGGAACCACCACCTTAAGGTAACATTTTCCTTCCCTTTCGTCTTTTTCATGCATCTATGCATTAATTCATACATTGAGGACAATGCATGAGATAGGTGTGGGGGAGGGTTCTAACATAACTTTTGTTTTTCTTTTTATTAAAAAAATAAATAAATTTAACATTTTCTTTGCTTTTAAAAACTTTTGGAAATAGAAATAATATTTGACATATTTTTTGTAAGAAATTAAGTTAATTTTAAGGAATAGGAAAATCTAAATTAGGATTCTTATACTTGGTTAAAATAAGATTATTTGTTTGATTTTTAGGGTTAGGAAGAAAATTTGTCAAAGTAATTTAGTCCTGATCTTTACCTTAATGAAATATGCACACTTCATACACTTACACACTTAGGGTTCAAAACAAAGATTCTTATGCCTTATAAATAAATATATATATCTATGAAAAATGAACAAATCTAATTATTAATTAGCTAGGTATTTTGGCCTAAGTAAGCCTTGGTATTTATGCGAAAGATGATTAGATAAGTTTGAGAAAAAAAAATATATAAAAATCCTCTGATTAAGCTGGGTATTTGTGCCTAATAAAGCATAAGTATTCACGCCTAAAAGAGGCTCATATAATAAAATCCTTAATTTTGTGGCCTTGTTTGCTCGAGTCCTTAAGTCCTTGGGGTGTTTTCTCACCCGGTGCCCTAAGACCGTTTGGTTTGAGAGTCATCGATTAGAGGCTAATTACATGGGCAGATTAGAAAGCCTAATAGAACTAAGGAATAATACCACCAAAAAAAGTATATATAAATAAATAAGGCATAAGAGTTAGAGTTAATGAACCCTTAGTCAAAATTTTCACAGTCACAAGGTGCATATGACTTAGGGTAAAGTAATAGACTAGATGAGAAGTACAATTTGACTCCTTACTTTGATTGATAACAAATTTTTGAATAGAGACTAAGTTTAGGAATGAAAAATTCAGTTTTCGTATAACTTATAGATTACTTAAATCTTACAATTATATTTCAAATATTTTTCTCTTTCAAAATGCTTTTCGAAAATACTAACTCTTTATTTCTCTTTCTTTATGGATATTGTGGTTGCAATCCGCTGAAAACTCTCACGAGACAAAACTCGTCTTCTAGGGAAAACCTAGAGGTTTAACGGCTTGTTGCACATGCTCAGTGCAATCGCGTGACCTGTGAAAGTGGTCTAATAATCCTTAGTATAATTTAGTTGTTTTGCTCGAGGACGAGCAAAAGATAGGTATGGGGTGTGATTGGTCGCTAATGTTGCATATTTAATATCATATTTCCCTACTTATTATAGAATAAAAGCTGCATTGTCCTAATTAAATGCTTAATTTATTTGCAGGCCCATTCCTTAAGGAGATGAAGAGAAATGAGCCCAAAAGCCCACTAAAATTCTGAATTAAATCAGAATTAATTCGAGCTCACTGAATCAGGGAAAAATCAAGAGGTTGAAAACCGGTTGAGAAGAATCCTCTAAGAATCGATCGGTTAAAGCCAAGAATCAAAGGCCATTTCGTCACACTCCCGGACTCAAACTGAAAATCCAACTACAGATAAAGTCAGAAGGCAAAACCAGGGAAACCCACCAACAGGGTGTGGCCACCTGGCCACACCCTGGCCGCGAAAACGCGGCCAAAGCCGCGTTTCCGCGGCTGTTTGAATGTTGTTGGGGAAGCGTTTGCTCCCCCAATATTCCCGGGATCCTACCTGTTAGGGTTTTGCCTATAAATACATGTTTCAGCTGAGCAAAATGGGATGACCAGGCAGAGATAGGATTTAGACTAGTTTTTCATTTTTTAGTTTAGGTTTTTGTTTTTCTTTCTCATGTAATTTTAGTTTTCATTTATGTAATTCAGAGGAGATCAGACTTTCATCGAAGAACAAGAATGAAGCTTGAGCTGAGAGTGACACTGGTGTAAGGTTTCTTTCATTTCTTTGATCGTTATGAAATCGAATCTATGTTCTTTCTTTGTATGTACTTCTTTTTAGTTTTCTTCTTCTTCTTTTCTACTTCGCTTTTCTTTTTGGTACAATTGTCTTCCAAGTGAGTCTAAAAGCATCGAAAGAGCCTTGCCTTTGCGAGTGCCACCGATAGCTCATGACGATGGAATTGAGTCTCTCTGTATCATTTCATGCTTGAGTTGTCTTGATGATGTAATGTGGAAGAGACCAATACTCAACTCTTATGGGTTATGCGCTGATTGCCTCCACTTCAAGGTAACATCGTCGCTAAAGACTCAATGTAAGCTTTTGGTGAAAAGAAGGTAAGTAATTATTTGTATTTTTTTTCTTTTATTTCTGTAAATTAAATTACCAACACCATATCTTTCAAATCACTTCTTTCCCAACTCATTTGTACATAGTCGCTTTCTTTACCATTTCTTTGTAAATAGTCATTCTCCATTCTTTTCCACTTTCTCATTCTACCATTTTCACTCTAACCTTAACATAACTCGTTTTCATTTTCATTTCTTTAAAACAAAGAAGAACATTCGTTTTGTTTTCATAAAGATTTCAATAAAGAACCTTGAACGCTTCCATCGCAAACCCTCCTTGTGGATCACGACCCGCATAGCCACTTGCTATAGCAGTAAGAATTGAGCACTTGCACATCTTTATTCTTAGACCTAAAATTCTATATTTTGTGTGCAGGTAAAGCTTCAATCAAATGCCTTGCATAAGAATAAAACCTGGTCTCTTGTGCCATACCACCTTACCATGAATCTGGTTGGCTGCAAATAGGTTTTCAAGTTAAAACATAAGCCTGATGGTTCTGTTGACAGGTATAAGGCCCGCCCGGTGGCCAAGAGTTTTTATCAACAACTAGGATTAGATTATGGTGAGACATTCGGTCCGGTCATCAAACTAATTACTGTCCGTATCGTGTCCAGTATGGCCGTCTCCAAGGGCGGGTCTATTCGACAATTGGATATGAATAATGTATTTTTGCACGGTTTTCTTACTGAGATGGTCTACATGGAATAACCTTCGGGGTTTATTAATGTCGTTCGTCCCAATCATGTATGCAAGCTTCACCGCAGTACTATGGCCTCAAACAGGCTCCATGGGCCTAGTTTTCTCACCTCAGCAGTTATCTAGTAACAATGGGCTTTGTGGGCTCCAAGTCTGACCTGTCTCTCTTCCTCCGACAGGTCAGGACAGATCTTCTTCTGGTTCTTATCTATATGGACGATATCATCATCACAGGCGATGACTCACGGGCTGTCACTCGTCTTATTCAAGAACTAGGCCGGGAGTTCTCATTAAAAGACCTCAGCCTACTGTATTATTTCTTGGGTATGGAGTGTCACCGTACACCCTCAGGTCTCTTTCTCTCTCAACAGAAGTACCTCCGTGACTTACTTCTTAATTAGTCTCTAAAATTGCATATTTTATACCACATCTTCACATTTATTTAATATTAAATTCTGCTAATAATACCTCTCTTGCATGTTTCCAAGTCCATGACATGAAATGAAGAAGAAGATCCAAAATCATCATTTAATTGGTGATTAAAAGCCTACAAAGATAGCCATTAATTTTGGAGGGTGAATATGTCAAAACCGTGCACCCTTTTTCAGAAACCAGAACGTACAGCAGATAGGGGGCGACATGACAGCGCGCGGCATGCAGCGCCGCGCGCGTGGCCATAGTACGACCGCGAAAACGCGTTTCCGCGGCTCTGGTTTGGAGCCGCGCGCCAAAGCCAAGATTTGACGCGCGGCTCCATACAGGCCCTCTGGTGCCCCTTTCGCCTATATATACCCCCTTTGTGTTCTGAATTGAGAGATATCCGGAGAGTAGGGTAGTTTCTTTCCATGTTGTAGTTTAGGGTAGTTTAGTTTAGTTCTTCTTATTCTTCCTCTTTGTATTTTTTATTTCTTTTAGATCTTGTAATAGGAGAGAGAGTGGTATATGATTGGAAAACAAGAGTGCTTGTAATAAAAGGTGACAATCTATGAAAGGGTCTCTCTTTACCTCTCTTTATTTTCTTCTCTCTAACTCCTTTTACATGTTTAGCTAATTTTCTTTCATAGCAACTAACTACTAACCACTAACTTGCTAACTTCTTACTTGATAATCCATATGAATCTAATAGCCTCTACTTGGCCTTATTCTTACAAGAGCCATTGATGGTTCATGATAATGGATTTAACACTCTAACATCCTAACTCTCTAACAAGCTAACATTACTTTACTCCATGCTTACTCTTATTTAGTTTTGATGGTTTAAGTGTAACTTGCACTTATTTTGTAAAGTTTGGATGTGAAAGTTATCATATGGGTCATATTTTGAAACGCTCTTGAATCAAGGACTAGTGATGGCCAAGGATACATGTGAGGCAACTATAACTAAGAGGTTAGCATGTTAGTGGAGCCAGTAGTAGTTAGTAAGCATGGATTTTCTTTCCTTTTACTTTGTTTTATCAAGATATCAAAAATCACAAATACATTCTTTTCTATATTTCCCACTTCTTTGTGTTTCATCGTATCCTTCTCTTTTCATTCTTTATTTTCTTTTCTTTTGATTCTTTAAAATATTTAAAAACTTTTAACACACCTGTGAACATTTCGGTAAAGCTTCTATCGCTTTTCGTCCCTGTGAATTTGACCCGTTTAGCCTCTATGCTATAATGGAAGTATCGAGGAAGTCAAAGCACGCACTTTTAACTCTTGATTTCAAACATACACTTGTCATGCACGGTTTTCCGCCGATCACTTCTCCGACTCAAGATGGATGGTGTCAAGCCTGTCAGCTCGCCTATGACCACTTCGTGTAAGCTCTCCAAGGTTGTTGGCAAGCCTCTCTCTGATCCCTTTGTCTATTGAAGTACTGTTGGGGCTCTACAAAACCTAAGCTTTACCAGACCCGATATTATCTTCTCGGTGAATAAGGTCGCTCAGTTCATGCAAGCTCCAACCGATGAGCATTGGAGCGCTGTAAAATGGATCCTCCGTTACCTCAGATCTACCATTCAACATGGCATTTTTCTCTCTCATCATTCTTCTGTACAGCTTACTACTTACACTGTTGCAGATTGAACAGGGTAAATCGATGATCGAAAATCCACCAGTGGACATTGTGTGTTTCTTGGTACAAATCTCATTTCTTAGAGCTCGAAGAAGCAGTGCACTGTGGCACAATCTAGCACTGAGGCAGAGTACAGGGGCATGGCCAATGCTGCAGCAGAGTCCATTTGGTTGCAGTCATTACTTCGTAAGCTTGGAGTTCTGCAATCTGCCCCGATAGTTCTCTGTGATAACCTCGGTGCAACATATCTCTCGATCAATCCTATTCATCACTCACGCTCCAAACATGCTTAGATCAACATTCATTTTGTGCGAGACTATGTCGCCAATAGAGTCCTGGACGTTCGGTTTGTCAGCACTAAAAACCAACTAGCAGACATCCTTACTAAGCCTTTGAGCTCATTAAGATTTTCTTTGCTGAAGAACAAGCTCTCGGTTCTTTCAAACCCGCTTCGTTTGCAGGGAGGTGTTAGAGATATCAATGACAACACATGACTCATGTGAAATATGTGATCAATGTGAAAGAAATCCCTCATGAAATCAACCAGATCCTAAAATCTTTCCATGATTATAGGAATACATGAGACTTATGACCAGATCTTAAAATCTCTTCATGATTATAGGAACACATGGGACTCATGAGACTCATGCACCATGTGTTTCTCATTCTCTTTCTCAGTCAATGTTTTCCTATTGTTTCTTCTAAATCAGTGTAGACCATATATGTATGTGTGTGTGTATGCACACACACACACACACAACTAAGAACCATAACTAATGACATCTTGTCTTTATCCAAATAAGTGTTCTTCTTCTTCTTCTTTATCTCTACCAAGAAGCTCTATTTTAAAACTTGATAATCCAACGCAAGAACCAACCATTGAGTTTATATGTCATTAGGAAAAGATCGGTCTCAAAGAATTAGGTTTTGGATTATTTGATTGCTGATCCAACTAGAATTGTTCAATGAAAATATGTATTGATTGCCAATCCAACTTGTTTCATGGGATGTAAAATAAAGACATAATTCTAATATTTACCTATTTCATCTATGAAAAATCACGAAATGCTGAAGTTCATGGTTGAAAACTTTCTTTTTTTCATGTTATTATTAATCCAAATTGATTTTTTAAAGTATTTATTTAAATACAGATGTTTTGTCTGCAAATAGTGATAGCTTTATAAAAGTTAACGTGTTTAAATGCCTAAAGAAGAGAGAAAGACCGAGCTCTAAAATTTTGTGTATTTTTTTAGATTTTCTCTTCTTTTCTCAGTCATTTTCAGGTATGCGATCATGATACATGACTGGATGATTACCTGACATATGATGCTGTAATTCTGTATTCAACTCACCCGATACCAACTTGTTAATTAGCTGACACCGATATATTTATACTTGACACTTATCCCTGACACTATAGCTGACACCTGATAATTGATATGCTATCACTTGATACTCGGCACATGCTATCATTGGTACTGATACACTTGACTTGATGTTGTGACACCTGATTGGATACTATTACACCGGACACCTGTATTACAATGTCTATTTATGATTACCACTTTATAGGAACTTGACACGATAATTTTACTGCTACCATCTGGTACACCTGAACCCCCGTATACTTGAACCCCGTAATAGGGAGGCTTCTGATATTATACTCCTGATACTATACTCTTGTTGATCCTTGTAATTAGATAACCATGAATATTGGATTACTGTGAACACACTGTGAATATTATCACCGGACAATCTGTAATAATTGAACAACTTACACCAGGACGGGGGAAACTGATGGGTACCGATATAGCTTCCTTGTTTATGGTGGCTATACAAATATTTTACAACTAATACTTGGGATTTTACCTGGAGGCCACCAGATATTTCCGTGGGGTATATTGGCACCCCTACTCCCTTGACTCCTGTCGGGTGTCTTGTAATCCCCTGGGTCTATTCCTTTGGGGAGAGGTGATACCCTATTACTGTTCGGGCGTATACTACGTCCTGCCGGCATATAGTAAGATCCGATACCTAGCGATACGTTCTGGCTTAGTACCAGATACTCCTTGACCGTTGTCCCGAGCATGTATGAGACTTATTCTAAACATTGTTCATTGATCTCCATCAGTTTCCAATAACCAACCTCGCTCGACTTGTATGCGGAGGTATATGGTATGGGACATACACCGAAACATACAAATTGGATGAGTCTTAATAATATAATAATAACATATTACTGACATCTGACTAGCGACATACTTGACCTATACTGGTGAGACCTGTGATACAATACATTATCTTGCTCGCCACTTACATATGACATCTACGCTACTGTGTTGAATTACTTGATTGCTTATTTTCGGGTTTCCATACCGTTTCCTTATTCTGTTATTGTGAAGGCAACTCAGGTTATATAAACTCAGATTACAACGACATGAGGTGTAGGTATATATATGAGGGTTTCTTTGTTCGGATTATTCCTTCGACGTACTAATCTGACAGATCGGTAATGTGGGCTTGTAAAACTGGTTTTCCCATAGTTATTTTACTTATTGTTTCATTTCATATTCATATGTGTTTATATTCACGATACACCTTTCTTGTACACGTGTGCTTGATATGCATGCCACTTGGCCTCATCTCTTGTACTCGCTGGGTTGCATCTGACAACCCTGGACCCATATGTTCAGATTTTGGAGCGTGGAGCGTAGCGGATCCTTCCGTGGCGATTAGAGTAGCGCAACGAAAGCTTGAACGTCACCATTGCTTTTCCTCCCAGCTCTTCTCCTGATTGGCTCTCGAGGCTCCTCTTGCTGCTCGTGAGTACCTCTCAGCTTTTGTTATGTATATCTCTTTATAAATCATACTTTTATATTTTTAGGTAATGTAATATTCCTGTAATATTGTATCACTCTCTGTGATAACTATATACTTGTACTTTTATGTTGGAATGTATATTACTACTATGCTTCCGTACTCTGATTCTTACTAGTATTGATGCTTAGCGTGTATATGTGAGGGTATTTTCATCCTACGTATATACGTCGTAATAACGTCTCCGTACCCGAGGGATCGGGGCGTTACATATTACAAGTGTAAGGTGAAGTATACAAGCGAGCTAAAAGTTTTAAAAAGCAATTTGCGCAAGTTTTAGCAACTCTGCAGAAAACCTTTTGTTAGTACTTCAACAGAAAAAATTTGCTTTTACACGATTTTTCCGAGGACAAATGAATTCTTCATGTAACATCTTTGTCTACCGATCTTTCTTCCTGTTATAATTAGCTCCTTGGTAACTTCTGCACACAAAAAACTAAGAAAAATCTTTAGTGTTGAACAATAAGTCGTTCCCTCCCCAGTAACAACGTCAAAATTTGATCGCTTGAAAGCATGCACAAGAATAAGTTAAAGAGTGATGGTCGATGTTACTGCTTTAGCGATTCTGCCATAATAGCAAAGTGGCTATACGGGTCGTATCCATAAGGAGAGAGAGCGATGAAAGCTTGAATGTGGCTTCTTTGTTCTATTCATTTTAAAGTTTTTCTTTGTTTTAAGAATGAATAGAAAGAAAAACAAGAAAGAGTATAGAAATGGTTTGAAATATTTTGATGTTGAAAAGATATTTTTATATTTTAGAGATGAAAAAATACATGGCTAACCTTCTACTAAGTGTTCCTATTAATCTCTAGCTTCTTGATAACATAGCCTCACGATGGATCATAGGCAATCACAACACGTGTGCTAAAGAACTTTCGTGTGGTAGATTGAATGAACGTTCTCCCCATCACCTTGTTTCACACGACAAGACTTGAACATTCCCCCATCAAGATCCATTTGAAGGCGAGCATGGAGGAAGAAACAAGTGCACTAATGGTATCGACAATGATATATGAGGATTCCTCTAACTTACAAGAAACAAGTAAAGTAATACATTCAATAAATCATCAAATCTTGTTAGTTAAGCATGAAGTATGAACAATAAATCTACTTGTTAGTAAGTTAGAGTTAGAACCCTCATCATAAGATATCATAACTCTTGCTTGTACAAGGCTTTGTTTGATACTTATTGATTCATTTGGGTTGTCAATCAAGTTACTAGAGATTAGTGAGTTAGTAATTAATTAGCCATGCTATAAAAAAGTTATCTATACATGGTAAATGAAAATAAAAGAGAAGATGAAATGAGAGTAAACATATTACACTAGTGCAAGAAAATAAAAGAAAAAAAACACCAAAGAATGAAAAGACGAAGGAGAAGTATTGCTTGTATAAGATTATCACCTTCAAATATAACTTGTATACACACTCTCTCTCTTTCACTTAAGCTAAGCTAGAAGAAGAAGAAAATACAAGCAAACTAAAAAACTCCTAAAAACAAACTAACATCAATACCCTAACTCAGCATATGCCCCTCTCTGAAAAACCAAGGGGTTTTTTTTTATAGACACAGGAGGAAAGGGACAAGGGGGACCAGATCTGGCTCGAAGTCATATTGGCGTAGAAGCGCCAGTACGACCACGAAAAGATGGCAAAAGCCGCATTTTCGCGGCTCTTCTAGCATCTCTAGTCTAGCGTTGCCTGGCGTGACTTGCTAGTTTGTCCTCATGTCAATTGTACTGCTTGGTTTCTAGATATTTGCACCTGATTTTTATAGATTAGCTCCAAAGTCAATGGCTATATGTAGCTCTAAAAATCACCAAATAAATGGAATTTTGGACTTGTTCTTCATTCCACACCATGAACCTAGGTACATACAAAAAAATCATTATTAGAAACATTTTTATATAAAATAAATTTGATGGTGTGGTATGAAATGTTCATGCTTAGAGACTAACCAGGGAGGTGCACCCGTGTTAGCAACAAGGGCGGACTCCTCGTCTCCCGAACTAGTAAAGGAGGCGGCATCTTCCTCGGTTTCTCTTGTAGAGACGCTCACTACATTGCTGGAGGATGCTTTAGCCTTGCCTTTGGACTTCCTACTTGTGACAGTCGTCCACTGCTGGCTTTCGACGATGCCAGGATGGACCCACATTGTCTCTCCCTGAAGAGTTAGGACTGAAATAAGATCTTTCTCCCTCTGGTGGTGAGGATCAGTATTGATCACTCTTAGTTCCCCTTTCGGGATGGGAACCACTCTAGTTGGTGCTAGCAGAAGATTTCGTCTAAATTGAATTATGATGTAGCCATCATGTTGGCGATCACCTTCTTCTATTCTGGATGAAGCTTCAATACCTCTGCATCAATCAGAGCCTGAATGATATCTTTAAAGACGTAGAAGTTCTAGGTAGGGTGTCCCAGCATCCTGTGATATAAACAGTAGTTGGGATCATCAGACTTCCTCACCTCTTCAGAGTGTCTAATTTTCGAAAGTTTGAGTCTGTTACTCTTTTAGAGTAACTTGAATAGGGATACCACGTGCTCATCCTTAAAAGAATACGATTTGTTAGCACGTGGTTGTCTAGAGCCATTCCTCCTCTGACTGACTGGGTTATTGAAGGTGATTTAACTTTCGTTGCCAGAGTATCTCTTCTTCTCGATTGAGAAAACAACTCTAGTGTGCGTCGCATTGACTTGTCGGGTCTCAGTTTGTTATCTTAGCCCTGATTCTGGCGACAATCTCTTCTGCCTGTTTGCTTTGTAGCACCAACTGCTTCAAATGCGACATTCTGCCACTCCTATTTGAGCGAGTAGGAAAGTTTACAGATTATGACGGCACATCTCAACCAGTGTGGACTGGGTCATGCCGCGGAGTGTCATGCTTTGAAACCTCTCGACGAAGATTTGATAGACCCTCCTTTCTTCTGATTGACTGCAAGGAGAGTAGGCACTAAAATCTTTAAATCGTCTTTAAAGAAATGAGCCAGAAATAACTTTTCGAGATTGGCCCATGTTTTAATTGAGCCGGCAGGAAGTTTTATGAACCATTCAAAGGCGACTTTTTTAAGAGTGCCAATGAATAAACGAGCCATAATGGCATCATTTGATACTACATTCTAGTTTAGAATTTGAAGTAGTATATGTGTTAGTTCGGCGATCCTTTACCGACAAAAGTATGAAGGATCGGTGCCTTGATTTGGGAGGGTAGGGAGCCGTATCCCATTCCCCTGGATAGGGTCGGACTATCCCCACATCTTGGAGCCCATCTCGGTTGGCGAGGGCCTCAAGGCATTGCTCTAATTTGCTCATCCTTTTGGAATGAGTGCTTCTGTTCTCTGAGTTATCCTCCTCTTCAAATGAAAATTTGGGTGGCACAGAGTTAGAATGCTCTTCATTCTCAGTATTTGCAGAGGATGAGCTCTCCCCTTCCTTTCGTTTGCCTTTGGACTTCTTGGAAAGAGTTTTAGATTTTGACTTCTTTTTGTCATTAAGTAGTTGTGACAATATCTGCTTAAGGGTGTCGATAGATTCTTGCTGAGTTCGAATCATATCAAACTGCTCCCATTGGACTCGGGTATGCTCTTCAAATTACTTGGCCATCTCCTTGGGAGTTCCCGCCATGTAAGCAAAGGCAACTCCTCAAACTAAAATTCGATGATTGAGATTCGATGATGACGGAGTGCTCATCATTCAACTCAATCTCCCTGGCTAACAGATTGAAGTGACTGGAGCGACTGCTCCTGTGCGGGTCCGAGTGTGTCGGTAGACCCCTTCAGGTTCAATAAGAACATTCTTCAAACCTGGAGACCGATCAGCATCTGACTCCTCTGAGCTAATAGCCAGTTGCTTCCTTTGGACTTGCTTGGTGTGGAACCCGGCCCCATCATGTTTGCAGTCACTTCTGGGTACTCGACATCGGAGAATGATTTCTTCTTCCGGGATTGTCGTCTTTTGGCTGAATCTGAAGCCGCTGACAACCAACTAAAAATCAAAGGTTTAGCTATCTGAAAGCCGCAATGGCAATCAGAGGCACTGCTGAGATTAGCTACTCGCAGTGGAATCGAGGGACGATTTGATAGACGCTCCTCTTCCTTGTCAGGTAGTCCTTCAGGACCGTTGAGGGAGCATCTAAGGAACTAGTCTTAAACTCGTGAGGGTGAGGGCTTTTTAGCATTTTATGTCTCAAAGGCATATAATGTTGAACGCGAGTTTGGAACTCGCGTTGAGTTGAAACGCGGGCATCGCATTTTTTTGAACACGGCCATCGCGTTTAGAGTCAGAAACGCAGGCCTCGCATTGTTGAGGAACGCGAGCCTCACGTTTTGAAGCTGACAAAACGCAGGTCTCGCGTTTTACGCGGACTTCACGTTGTTGAAGAATGCGGGACTCGCGTTCTGGAATAGAAACGCGGTCCCCGACTCGCTCAAGAGAAACGCGGGTATCAATCTCGCGTTCTAAATCTGTATAGTAGATTGTCTCTGCATTGTCTTCAATCTGTTATCAACGTGCGCGACACTTCGTCGACGTTCAACATTTCGGTTAAGCCATATGGGTTGTTGGGAACCCCCAGCAACCTGGAATTGCAGAGTTTGGAGAGGATGTGGACGACGGAATTGATCTTCACCGTCTCTTTAGTCATGCACCACCGCTTCTGCACTGCGGGTTTCCTGAGAGATGTTGACACAAGTAGCATGGGCTGCACGAGAGGTTTTCATAACCTCTTTAGAAGTGGCACTCTTCGTGTTGTGAGCAGTGGTGCGGGCACTTCAGGAGTAATCACGAAGAGATTCAAGAGCGAGTCTCAGAAAAGATTTTGCAATATTACCATATTGCCATATTGCCTTAGGGCTGGCAGAGCCTGAGGAAAGGAATTCCTCAAATATTCCTTGGTCGAATTCAACGACGAGGGATTCTACCGTCTTCTCGAGGAACCGGACATCAGCTTGCGCCATGACATTCTCATCAGTAGAGAAGGATGTCTCCAGCGGAGTCGCCATCTTTTATTTGGTCGGAAAAAATGTCTTGGTCGATGTAAGATTTCTTTGAGTGGCTGAAAGGTTACAACGGAACGATTCCGATTACAAAAGAGGGGAGAAGACGCAGTCTCTCCTTTGTTTAAAGCTGGGTTCTTTGCATGGCGATGGAGAGTGATTCTTATTCTCTGTTAACCGGCTGACTGTCTAGCTTTTCTTCCGGATGCTCTCAAGACTAATCAAAGAGGAACTATGTTTTTAACACACTTGGCGTTTAGAGTCCACTGATTACTCCTTTTCTTCAAAAGTCCTCTCTGCTCCAGCCAAAAAGCCCCTCCCCTCATAGCTACTCAGGCTATTTATAGGGAGTCATAGGGGAATGATTGTCCCCTAAAATCCCTCTATAATGGGGATTAACTCCCCCATTACGTGGGGAGTTAATTGACCCAATAGTGAGAGTCTGTACAACAGCGATGTGGACCTCGCGTTACTTGTTGTAGACGTGGCGTCTCAGAACACGGAGTTGCTCAGACTCGCGTTTGAAGTGGGATGCAGGGTTTCTCAGACTCGCGTCTGACGTGGAGCGTCAAATTGCTCAGACCCGCGCTTGAAATGGGACACGGAGTTACTCAGACTCACGTTGAACGCAGTTTACTCAGACCCGCGTCTGAAGTCTCCACGCTTCTTGGGATGCGAGGTCCGCGTTTTGCTCGAAACGCGACCTTCGTGTTGAAATGGGGATCACGTCTGATAACTTGTCCTTAGTGATTTTTAGACAACCTACAACATTGTTATATGCCTTTTCGAAGTCTAGTTTAAGAAGGAAAGTTGACTCCTTAAATGTCTTAAATCGGAAAAGGACCTCCTGTGTCATTGCAATACAGTGGTGAACGGATCTTCCTTTGATGAACCCCCTTTGTTCAGGATAAACGATCCGATCCAGGACCTTACTCAGTCTATTGGCAAGAACTTCCGTAATAATCTTTGACGGAGCAATTAAGGAGACTAATGGGCCTAAAATCACCTATCCTATCGACCTCCTCTCTTTTGGGATCAAAACTATGGAGGAAGAACTAATTCTCCTCATTTCCACTCACTACGTTGGAGACCATGGAAGAGGTTCATTAGATCTGATTTGATAATTTCCCAAAAGGAAGAATATAAAAACATGATAACGATTCCACCAATTGTGAGAGGTCAACTCTCTCACTATCTTCGCAAAAGTTATTCGTGAGGGATTCTCAACTTTCCCTCTCTCTTTTCTTTCTTGTTTTTCATAGTTTTCTTTTTTTTCTTCTACAACGCTTGCTCGATACATCACTTGCTTGATACAAATGTATATGAGCCTTTACTTGTTATCTCCTTTACATATTCATTCTACGATACAGAAAATTGCATCAAGAATTCATTTAACATTAATAAATCAGCAATGGCTACTTAATAAATAATGGGTAGAAAAAGAAAGTTATATAAGGGATTCATTTAACTTTTGTATATACATTCAAATGTTACCCAAGTGTTCATATAAATGATTAATTGTTCTATTTAACTTCATGAATAAGCTAGTGTTAACTTTGTATTCTTTCTTGTTGTTGATAGTTTTTTTACTAGAAAGTAGAAAGAAAACTAACAAAATTGCGTGATTTCATAACAAGCATGAATAAGTGAAATTTGGGAAAGGCTCTGAGTTACTGATACTGCATTCCTAATGTACTTTGGAGCATAGCTGATTTGGTTCCTAATATATATGATCTTTAGAAAATTGTACAATACTCTAGTCATAAAAATAGTTGCTTTACTAACTGAAATTTCCCAACTAAAAGCTAACTCAAGAGTATGACTTGTGAGGCTCACCCTCATGAATTATATATGACCCATATGTCACAAAGATACGAGTTAGATTTAATTTAGAAAAGTTGAGTTAGAATAGCGTTACTCTAGTCATAAGTAGCAAAAAAAATGAAAATTTTCTCTCTTATATTAATAGAATTGTCGGGTAACTTGTTACAAAAAAAAAGCAATACATTTCATATATTGTTTACGTTCCTTAAAAAATTTTGAAAATATTTGAGAGGGCCATGGTCAATGCGATAGCTCTACCTTAGTCTTAGGGTGCGGATAAATGCACTCACTAAATTGATTAAGACACCCACCGGACCAAGGCACCCCCATACTGATAAACGCACCCCCTAATTTTTTCAAAATGCCCAATTCACACTTCTTCTCCTCCTCCTCCTCCCCTTCCCATTCGCTGCTGTCGCTCGCCGTTCCCGCTGACTTTCCCCTTCCCGCTGGCGTCCCCCATCACCCCTCCTCCTCGTCTGCCGTCCATCGCACCCCTCCCGCCCTCCAATGACTCCCCCTAGCAATCTCCTCTCCCTTCAACGACCTTCCCTCTTCCCCTCCCCGTCGACATCCCTTCCTCCAACGACCTCCTCGCCGACCTCTCCTCCCCGTCGACTTCCCCTCCTCTCCCCTCCCCTCGCCCTCGTGGCACTGTTCGGCCATGGCTAGCTGAACAATTTTAGCTCTGTTCGGTCAATTATGGGCGAACATTTACAGTTGTGTTTGGTCAGCCATGGCCGGCCGAACACACCAGCTGAACACAACTGTAACTGCGTGCTCGGCCATGGCTGGTCAAATAGAGGGACATTTTGGACTTTTCCTTGAGAGTAATTGTATCCGAAAAAATAATGGCACTCTTGTAATCAATTTGGTGGGTACCTTGATCAATTTGGTGGGTGCCTTTATCCGCACTCTGAGTTTGAGTACCCAATGGACCATACTAAGTGATGGGGTCTACCAAGAAGCTCTATTTAAAACTTGATGATCCAACGCGAGAACCAATATATCACTAGGAAAAGATCGGTCTCAAAGAATTAGGTTTTGGATTATTTGATTGCTGATCCAACTAGGATAGTTCAATAAAATATATGTGTTGATTGCATTGGCAACTTGTTTCGTGGGATGTAAATAAAGACATAATTCTAATATTTACCTATTTTATCTTTGAAAAATCACGAAATGCTGAAGTTCATGGTTGAAAACTCTCTTTTATTATGTTATTATTAGTCCAAATTGATTTTTTTTTAGTATTTATTTATATTCATATGTTTTGTTTGTAAATAGCAATAGTTTTATAAAAGTTAAACGAATTTAAATGCCTAGAAGAAGAGAAAAAGACCGAGCTCTAAAATTTTATGTATTTTTGGATTTTCTCTTCTTTTTTCAGTCTTTTTTCAAGTACGAGATCCTGTAGATACTTTCTCAGTGTTGAAGGTCAAAGGTTTCTCAATGAAACGGATAATTAAACACTAGTTTTGCCGCGTTCTTGAAGGCAAAACTTGCAAGTAGACTCCTATTATGAATAAAGGTTGATTTACTTGGCCTATTGGCCTATGATATACAAAATGAGCACATATTTTGTTTCATATTCAACTCCAAATGAGGATGTTGCAGTTGCAAGTAGCTGTCAATTACTGAGCTTACATGTATCATGAGGTCTTCAATAAATCAATGATACAGCAATACTTGCAAAATTTAGGCTAGTAGCAATGAGGCTTCTAGGTGGAAACAGTCCATTAATTCTAGTTTCATTATGGTTTTATTTTTGTCAAGCATGAATGTGGAAGAGACTTTGTCATAGCTTCTGTAAGTAGAGAGGCTGATGCAATTAGAAAGCCTTGAGGAAAAAGAAACCATAGAAAATAGAAGAAAGTGATGGCCATTAAAAAGCTCAAGGCAAATACCCAGACAACTTGTTGGGTACTGTTCCAAATATTTGAAACTCAGGAAAGAAATTTCAGTTTAGTTCTCAGTATTAGAACAAATTTCCAATCAGAACTAGTTTATGCATGTCTTCCAGCTAGTTTTTTTTTAATTAAGGCAAAGCCAGAAAATACAAAGATGGGTATAAAGTTGATCAGCTAACATAAGTAATAGCTGTACAATAGGGGGGAAAAAAGTCATTAGTCAAGATCCAATCTAATCAAATGCATAAAATCAAAGGAAAAGGAGTACTCCACAGGGTTTCCCCTCTGACAGTTCTTTCTCTGTTTGCCAGTGCATTGCTGCCAAGTTACCATCTCTTGAAGCGAAAAAAGATCTCCAAGATTGATACTGATTGAGGAAATCAGAGATTCATTTAGGAAGCACTATTTGTGGGACACACTGGAAATGGTGTTATGATATCACTTTCAATACAAATGTGTGATGCATTAAGATGAGCCATTGATCTGAGTCCCCACCATAATGCCATCATATTAAGTGCAGAAATATCTGATCTTGAAACATTTTTTGAAGCCATGAGCAGTGGTTTCTCTGAGTCATTATGAACAATAAAGCCAATGCCTGCCATAGAATTTTTCATACTTGCCTTGAATGTTTTCGGCTATATGTCATGGGTGCATGGCTGATAATTTGGAGAAGAGAAAATTTCTTTATATATATTTTACCAAGAGATTACATCAATATATACATACAAGTGGAGAGTGAAATAAGAAAAGTATACATATCTAGATACAATATATCACATATCTATATACATGTCTAGATACAATGTATCACATGTTTGTTAACACTCCCTCAAACTCGCGGTGGATCAAGCACTGAGAGTTTGGACAAAACCTGGTGAAATTGATGAGAGGTTTTTGAGAGCTCCTCAAACTCGAATGGGAAGAAGATTTTGATAGCTCCTCAAACCTGACTGGGAATAAGGTTTTTTGAAGAGCTCCTCGAACTCGACCGAGAAGGAGGTTTTTGATGAGCTCCTCAAACTCGACTAGGAGGAGGGTTTTGAGAGGACGGTGAGATTCGAGGCAGGCAGCAACGACAAGATTTGAGATCCGAGAGGGCGAGATCCGAGAGGACGACGAGATTCGAGATATATGGTGATGGGGTCATCCGATAGGTATTGAATGGCGAGATCCAAGAGGTATTGGAATGGCAAATGGTGAAGATGATGAGGAATACTCTGATGTCGCATTAGGCGAAAATGGCCTGGCTCTAGGCCCACGCTATGCGAGCGCGGCCGAGCGTAAGCTCAAGAACACTGAGAGATATTCAATCAGCAAAGAATTTTTTTGAGAGGTTCTGATACCATGATAATTTGGAGAAGGAAAAATTTCCGTATATTTATTTTACCAAACAATTACATCAATATATATACAAGTGGAGAGTGAAATAAGAAAAATATACATGTCTAAATACAATGTATCACATGTTTAGATATAATATATCACATGAATCACATGTCTGTTAACAATGACATTTGCTTGTATATGTTAAAAGATCCATAACTGAACACCTGCTCCTTGCTTGCTCCCTATTTGAATCCTATTTTGGACCTGTTGTGTAGGGCTCTTGGTATCACCTCCTTGTTAATTTCATATTAAAGATGGACCAATAACCTTGGTTAATTGACATTGGATTCCTATTAAAGTTAACTGATATAATATTATGCCCATATTAAAGTCACATTTATATGGTTATATAGTCTCTTGAAATATAAAAGGGTACCATGATGGAAAGGTTTTATTTCAAGGGGTTTAATTGCAAATGTGAGACCCACTTTTCTCCTCCTGAAAAGAATTACAATCTTACGCTCATTTTTTTGAGAATCCATCAGAAAAGAAAACTGTGAGTTTGTGCAAGGATAAGGAGACAGAGAAAAGAGGATCTTTGCATTAGGGTTTGCAGGATCAAAAAGAAGGAATCAAGGATCTTCTCCAATCTTCATCTATTCTTCATCAATGGCTTCAGGTATGGTGATTTAAAGTATTGCTCAATTATGCATTTGATTATTCTTGAGATGTTCTTTGATTCTTGATCCATGGCCTATTTTATCCGCATTAAATCTATTGTATTTCCAACATTTGGTATCAGAGCTGTGTTTAAGAATCAATACATCTTGGATTAAGGATTATGGTAAATTAGGGTTTTTGATAACAGTTCAAAAAATCGAATTTTTGATCATTTTAATTGTAGAATTTCATGAGGACTAAATAGCCCTAATTTTATGTTCATATTCCTCTAATTATGCAATTATCAGGGATCAAAATTCAGGATTAAGAAACCCTAATTTTTCCTAATTTTTGGTATAAATCGTCGGAACAGGAACTGCCTCAAATAACTGTTTCGTCGACTGTTAGTCGACTAGCAAGAATTTATAGTCGACTAATTTATTTTCCCGAAAGTTGAAAACTCTCTGTTTCTAACAGGAGTCGACTTGTACTTTGGATTAGTCGACTAGTAAAGTGTATAGTCGACTAACCATTTTTGCCAAGTCGACTAATTTTTAACCGAGAGTTGTCTTCCAACAGGAGTCGACTAATAAAATTTTGTAGTCGACCAATAAAAATTTATAGTCGACTAATTATATGGGTATAGTCGACTAATCTTTCTTTGCCCTAGTCGACTTGACTTGACCCAAGTCGACTAATCCTTCATTGTAGTCGACTAATGCTTGTTAATGTTCAATCATTAAAGTATGTTACACATTTAAGTTATTGTGTTAATATTGATTGATGCTTAGTCAAGTAATGTATTGAGGTATTATGGCTTTACTCAAATAAAAGGATTAGAGAATATTATTGGTTAGTTTTGTATTCATATGGCTTATTGATTTAGTAGTTGCCAAAGTGACCTATGTTAGTAAACCTATGAATATATAACTACATAAAAGACTTGTCAATGAGGGTGGCATAAAAGACAATAATATTCTCGATGGCGGTTCTAGTTAGGAGATTGGGACTGGCCCAAAGGAAAGTCTCTTTCAAATAATTATGAACCGGGGTAGGGTAGTGTAATTTATGTAACTTAGTAGTGTGGAATTGGATACCCAAAGGTAACATGACTTACTATCTAAGTGACATAAATTATATTAGACCTACGTAGGTGATAAAAGTTCTCACCTAAAGAGTGAACACTAGATATGCTTAGGTTTCGCCCAAAGAGAAATCAAAGTGATATCAATAGTTCATCTTAATTAAATTTAAGGTTATTGTATTGATAAGTGGCCTAATGTGAGCAATGTCCTATTATGTTTCAGTGAACGTCCCTACTTCCCTTCACACTCATGCCACTAGCATTCCAGCCCTGGATGGTACAAATTTCTCTGAGTGGTTTGAGCATGTACAGTTTACACTGGGTGTCCTGAACCTAGACATGGCTCTTTTGGTAGAGAAGCCTGATGAAGTGACTGCTGAAAGTACAGCAGAGCAGGTTAGCCATGCCAAAGCTTGGGAAAGGTCGAATAGACTCAGTCTCATGTTCATAAAGATGACCATAGCCAATAACATCAAGACTTTCCTCCCACATTCTACTAGTGCATCTGAACTTTTATCTGCTGTAAGAGACCGATTTAAGTCTGCAGATAAGTCATTAGCTGGCACCCTCATGGCTGAACTTACCACCATGAAATATGATGGTAATAGAGGAGTTCAACAACACATTCTAAATATGACTGATAAGGCTGCTAAGTTAGGATCACTGGGTATGAAAGTGGATGAATCCTTCTTGGTACAGTTCATCCTTAACTCACTTCCTTCTCAGTTTGGGCCATTCAAGATTCACTACAACACTCATAAAGATAAGTGGAATTTGAATGAGCTAACTAGTATGTGTGTACAAGAGGAAGTGAGACTGAGGTAAGAAGGGCATCACTCAGTATTGGCAGTAACTCAAGGAGGTATCCATAAGAAAGGTAAATATGGAAGAGGTAAGAGATTTCATCAAAGAAAGGGCATGACCATGGGGAAAGTAGCCAAGGTCATGGAAAGGTCTTCACTGTCAAGTGCTACTTCTGTGACAGAAAGGGACATGTGAAGAAGGACTGCAACAAGAGGAAAGCTTGATTCGAAAAGAAAGGTATAAATCTTTCTTTTGTATGTTTTGAATCAAATCTTGCTGAAGTTCCCTCTAATACTTGGTGGATTGACTCTGGAGCCACAACTCACATAACTAATTCAATGCAGGGATTCCTTACAACCCGAAAATCGAAGGAAAGTGAGAGATTCGTCTTTATGGGGAACCGTCTCAAAGTGGAGGTCAAATATGTTGGTACTTATCGACTACTCTTGGAGACGGGACATCAGATGGATCTTGAAGATACTTTTTATGTACCTTCGATTTCTAGGAACTTAATGTCAATATCCAAATTAGATGTTTTGGATATTCTGTTTTATTCAGTTGTGGAAAACTCAGTTTAATGTATAATTCAATTCCGGTTGGACATGGAATTTTATGTGATGGTTTATATAAAATTTCATTGAATGATGAGTTTACACAATCTTTATTATCTCTACATTCGAATGTTGGTATTAAACGTGGCTTAATAAATGAAAAATCCTCTATCTTGTGGCATAGGAGACTGGGGCATATCTCCAGGGATAGAATAATAAGATTAGTAAAGAATGAGATTTTGGATAACCTAGACTTCACTGATTTTGATGTGTGTGTGGATTGCATAAAAGGAAAGCAAACCAAAACACTAAGAAAGGTGCCACAAGAAGTAAAGAACTCCTTGAAATAATTCATACAGATATTTGCGGACCACTCTCAATTCCATGTTTTACGGGGGAGAGATATTTCATTACCTTTATAGATGATCTGTCACGTTATGGTTATGTGTATCTAATTAATGAAAAGTCTCAGGCTGTTGACATCCTTGAGGTGTTCATTACAGAAGTCGAAAGACAATTAGATAGAAAGGTTAAAATCATAAGATCAGATCGAGGTGGTGAATTTTATGGAAGATATGATGAGTCAGGACAACATCCTGGCCCATTTGCCAAATTTCTAGAAAAGCGTGGTATTTGTGCTCAATACATAATGCCAGGTACGCCTCAGCAGAATGGTGTTGCTGAAAGGCGAAACCGAACTCTTATGGATATGGTTAGGAGCATGATGAGCTTCTCTAATGTACCCATTTCATTGTGGAATGAAGCCTTAAAGACTCTATGTATATCTTAAACAGGGTTCCTAGTAAAGCAGTCCCAACAACTCCTTTCGAGTTGTGGACTGGTAGGAAACCTAGTTTAAGACATTTACATGTTTGGGGTTGTCCAGCAGAGGCTAGAATATATAATCCACAAGAAAAGAAATTAGACTTAAAAACAATATCTGGGTATTTCATTGGTTATCCAGATAAGTCTAAGGGATACAAATTTTATTGCCCTAACCATAGTACAAGAATAGTTGAAACTGGTAATGCCAGATTCCTAGAGAATGGTGAATTTAGTGGGAGTGATGAACCAAGAAAGGTAGATCTTGAAGTAGTAAGGGTAAATATCCCAATTACTTTTCCTTCAAGAGAAATTGTTGTCCCTCAGCTTGATCATCAAGTTGAGATACCAGAACAACATATTGATATTGGTTCACCACTCCATGAGGATATCGCCATTGAAAATATTGTAGAACCACCACAACTGGCAGCTTTGAGAAGATCTCAAAGGGAAAGAAGATCTGCCATTTCAGATGATTATGTGGTGTATCTACAGGAATCTGATTATGATATTGGGATTAATAAAGATCCAGTTTCATTTTCACAAGCCATAAAATGCAATGATTCTAGTAAATGGATTGATGCTATGAATGATGAGTTGAAATCTATGGACCAAAACCAAGTCTGGGATCTCGTTGAATTGCCTGATAACTGTAAGAAAGTCGGGTGTAAATGGGTCTTTAAGACCAAGCGCGACTCTAAAGGCAATGTAGAACGATATAAGGCCAGACTTGTGGCTAAAGGTTTCACTCAGAAGGAAGGCATTGATTATAGAGAAACCTTCTCTCCAGTGTCAAAGAAGGACTCTCTTAGAATCATTATGGCACTTGTAGCTCATTATGATTTGGAGTTACATCAAATGGATGTGAAAACTGCTTTTCTGAATGGAGATTTGGATGAGGTAATTTACATGGAGCAACCTGAAGGGTTCGCAAATGAAGGTAAAGAACACTTGGCTTGCAAATTAAAGAAATTCATATACGGACTTAAACAAGCTTCCAGGCAATGGTATATAAAGTTTAATGATACCATTACATCTTTTGGATTTACAGAAAACACTGTTGATCAGTGTATATATCTAAAGATCAGTGGGAGCAAGTTTATTTTTCTGGTTCTGTATGTGGATGATATCTTGCTAGCCAGTAGTGATATTGGTCTGCTGTATGAAACTAAAAGGTATCTTACCAAGAACTTTCAGATGGTTGATATGGGTGAGGCAGCTTATGTCATTGGCATAGAGATCTTCAGGGATAGATCTCGAGGATTGCTAGGACTGTCTCAGAAAGGTTATATCAACCGAGTCTTGGAAAGATTTCATATGGAAATGTGTTCAATCAGTCCTGCACCCATTCAGAAGGGTGACAAATTAAGTGGGAGCCAGTGTCCCAGAAATGACTTAGAAAAGGGTCAAATGCAGAAAGTTCCGTATGCATCAGCTGTTGGGAGCTTGATGTATGCAAGCACTTGTACCAGGCCAGATATCAGTTTTGCAGTTGGGATGTTGGGAAGATACCAAAGCAATCCAGGAATGGAGCACTGGAAGTTGGCTAAGAAGGTTATGCGGTATCTTCAAGGGACGAAGGACCATATGCTCACATACAGGAGATCAGATCAGTTGGAGGTGATCGGCTATTCGGACTCAGATTTTGGTGGTTGCCCAGATAGCAGGAAGTCTACCTCAGGATTTATTTTCTTGCTAGCAGGTGGGGCAATATCGTGGAAGAGTGTAAAGCAGTCTATCATTGCTTCATCCACGATGGAGGCTGAGTTTATAGCTTGTTTTGAGGCCACAAATCATGCATTATGGTTAAGGAATTTTATCTCAGCACTTGGTGTAGTTGACTCTATTGCCAGGCCGCTGAAGATATATTGTGACAATACAGCAGCCGTTTTCTTCTCTAAGAATGGTAAGTACTCTAATGGTTCTAGACACATAGAACTTAAGTACTTGGTGGTTAGAGAAAGAGTTGAGAAACAAAAGGTGTCAATTGAAAGTATAAGTACCACTTTAATGGTTGCTGATCCAATGACAAAAGGATTGCCTCCAAAGACATTTAAGGAACATGTTAGAATGGGTCTTTTGGGCAATCTGTAATGTATATATTGGTACTTATGTAATTGACATTATTGTACAAATAAAAGTTTGTTTCTGTGTTTCCTGTTATCCAATTATGTGTGCACATATTATGTATGGATGTTTGTTAAACAGGAAATGTCTTTACAAGACAATTACAGGGATCATTTTGGTTATAGACTCAATTAGTAAGGGTTATCAATGTTGTGGTACATAGAAGGGAGTATGACGTGGATGTTGTATAACCGCTATGACTCGCATTGGTGATCCAAGCTAATTGTAGTATTACGGTATTTCATATTTGGGCTTATCAGTTGTTGTTTTTAAAATTCGTGATCACGTGTCAAGGTTTTTCGGTATGGAATCCAATGGAGTCAAAAATGATTTACAAATGAGTCTTTTCTTTTATTTGTTTTCTAAAGTTTTAACCTAATCGGTTAATGGTCCAAGTGGGAGAATGTTAATTTCACATTAAAGATGGACCAATAACCTTGGTTAATTGATATTGAATTCCTATTAAAGTTAACTGATATAATATTATGCCCATATTAAAGTCACATTTATATGGTTATATAGTCTCTTGAAATATAAAAGGGTACCATGATGGAAAGGTTTTATTTCAAGGGGTTTAATTGCAAATGTGAGACCCACTTTTCTCCTCCTGAAAAGAATTACAATCTTACGCTCATTTTTTTGAGAATCCATCAGAAAAGAAAACTGTGAGTTTGTGCAAGGACAAGGAGACAGAGAAAAGAGGATCTTTGCATTAGGGTTTGCAGGATCAAAAGAAGGAATCAAGGATCTTCTCCAATCTTCATCTATTCTTCATCAATGGCTTCAGGTATGGTGATTTAAAGTATTGCTCAATTATGCATTTGATTATTCTTGAGATGTTCTTTGATTCTTGATCCATGGCCTATTTTATCCGCATTAAATCTATTGTATTTCCAACACTTCTCCCCATCACATGTAAAGGATCTTTGATCGCCTTGGCCTAAGAGACATGTCCAATCTAGGTATCTTAGGTCTTGGGACATCGTGGTTGCGGCTACTTTGTGGTGTATTTGGTCGGATAGAAATAATCCGTGTTTTCATGCTACTGGCTTAGACTATACCAATATTACTCATCAGATTATGTCATTTGTCTATCTTTGGGCAGGTACACTAGCCTCGAAGAGGAAGTTTCGAGCTGGCCCCCTCTTCACTGATTCTGAAGATCGCAACACCCGGTGAGGAGAGTATCCTTTTGATGAGGAAGGGGACTCACCCTCCTGTCCATATCGTTTGGCTTGTCTTTTGTACACTCTACTTGGCTCGCTGTAGGCAGGGTGTACCTCTGGTTTATGTTGTTGTTCCTTGCACATATTGGATGATATTTTGTATTTCCTTTTTTTTCATTATGATCTCTTTAATGAAATTATTGGGAAAACGAAAAATTAAATAGTGAATTTTTGAGCTAAATTAAGACGAGGTCCGTTGATAGAATCAACCGGATAATGGTTGGAGTGTGTTCTCCTTCCATTAGGGATGAACGTGGTATATTTACATGCTCAATTCCATCTTAGAATGAATGAGATATTCAAGTCTAAAGTTTGTCTAATTCAAAGGCTAAAAGGGACTAAAGGTATCTAAAAACATTTAGTCCCACATTGGATATGGGATGGACAATTGAAGTGTATAAATAGAAAAAAAAATAGGAACAAAGGGCATGCCCTTTGGGTACTTGGAGTTTTCGCGCGCGATTTAGAAAAACCATGACCACATGTGCGCCGCCGCCGCCGCTCGTTCACCAGGCCCGGCGCCGTAGCCGGGGCCCGGGCGTGGGCTTGGGATCCAACCCGGCCCGATTTTTTTAAACCGGGCCATACGGATTTGGCATACAAGCAGGTCTCGATCCGCTCTGCTACCCGCCCGCTGCGCTGCAACGGTTGCTGGAACGAACAGCTACCCGCCCGCTGCGCTGCAACGGTTGCTGGAACGAAAGTTGCAACGGTTCAGATATAATCATTGCAACCACTTGGACTCCAAATACTGGATTTGCCATCCAAAGGACTCCCAGGAGCCTATAAATAGCGCTCCTTTTCGGATTCTAAAAATACAGAAATCATTTCCTCTTCTCTTCCTTTACACTAAAGATCAGTCCTGAAAAGAGTCAGACTGAAAATCAAAGTTCTAAAGAAGATTCTGAAGTAAGGAAAAGATTCGTTCTGAAAGAAGACTTAAAAAATTCAACAGATTTTTAAATAGTATTATTGTCTGAGTCTTTATCTTCCTAAAACATTAATTCTTCTCCCTCCTTTCTCGACAGTGGATAATCCTCCAAAATTAAGGCAAATATTCTCTCTGAAATTTGTCTTCATCTGCTGCATTGAAATCCTGTGAAGGTACTAATTAACTATGGTTCGACCGTACGGTGATTTGGTAGTGCTATTCAAATACCGTGAAGGACTGTTGTATCTTGAGACACTAGTGTCCAGTAACCTGTTAACACCGTAGCGGGAGACGTAATTGTCTTAATTAGATTCGTTACATGCATACCTTACTCTAATTGTTATATAAGTGAACTAACGTTCTTTATATAGTGGTTATATTGAAATTTTTATGTTCATAAATATTACAGTATATTGATATTGACTAATACTAGTCT
Organism: Agave tequilana; assembly: GCA_038442645.1. Classification (NCBI taxonomy): domain Eukaryota; kingdom Viridiplantae; phylum Streptophyta; class Magnoliopsida; order Asparagales; family Asparagaceae; genus Agave; species Agave tequilana. The sequence continues at coordinate 119,060 of JAVJIF010034605.1, forward strand.
AATTGGTGTTTAACTAAGGAAGGTAATTGAAAGGTGGTTCTGTAATTAAGGAATATTCTACTGAACGAAAAACTCCCACCTGATATTCACTGACCTAGCCAATTAGATCGGTGACATTGATTAGTGTCAGATCTATCTTGAGTCCAACAAAAACAAGGTGAGGATTTCCGACTTTTATTCAAAAACTAGATTCTAGTCTAATTAAAAAGTTAAGTTAAAATTTCCTATTCAATAAGAGGGTTTCAAAATGAAAATTCATTAAAAGGAAATCTCAATTTAGAGAGGAAACTAGGACTCAATGACCATGATGAAATTTCTTTCTATCATACATTTAATACTCAATCTTTCAACTTTATTGCGATCTTAGCATTTAGCCTAAAACATAGGTGTATTAAAAACCATGTGGTTTAAATTTTTTATGCTTACACGTCTCCTGTATTAAAATCTTGTGATTTCACATTTCTATAAAAATATATTGTTATGTATAAATGGCGTATATTGCAAGAGTTATGTTCTATTTGAATCTTGCGAACCTACGGTCAACCGAACAATCTATCCTCATAGCTCAGTTCAATGGACGGTGTGGTTCTGACAACATTAATTATATAGATTTAGAGCATGAAAATCTTTTTCTTGCTAGTCAAACAAAGAAAATAAAAATAAAAAACTAAAACAAAAGATAAATTGAAAGGAAATTAATCACCATCAATCAATCGCTGGCATGAAAATCATTTTGTGTAGCAGAGATTTCAAAAGGGGCATCTCGATTCAGAAACCTAAGTTAAATCATAATTAGAAAAAAACTCACGCGCATAACTTTAGTCACTTCAGCCACCTTCTTTTAAAAAGTAAGGATATACGCTTGCGTGTCAGACGCTGAAGCGCTAATCAGCGATGAAAAACGAAAATGGCCCCTGAGTAATTACTTCAAAAAAGGGATCGCTTCGAAATGCTCTATTTCTGATGACTGCGACAATGATCGCTGTCCTCACAAAATGATCATAGTATAGAGAATGCGATTATGATGCAGTCATAAAAAATATCTTATTTCTGAAGACTGCTACTATGATCACAATCCTCACAAAATAATTGCAGCTCTATTTCTGAAAACTGCAATCATGATCGCAATCTTCACAAAATGCACTATTTATGAGGATTACAATCATGATTGTATTTCTCTTTATTAGAACTGCGATCATGATCGCAATATTCACAAAAGTATCTTATATTTGAATCTTTATTAGGACTGCGAACAAAAATGGGAATATTGTTCCTCCATTGATCAAGAATTTCGGTCTTTGGGAAGTATCATGATTATCCAATAAGAAGGGTTTCAATTTATTCAAATGAACGATTTGAACACCTATTGATTCATAGGACTGCGATCATGATCGCAGTCTTCACGCAATGCCCTATTTCTGACTCGCAGTCCTGACAAAATGACCCATTTTTTACTCGCAGTCCTCACAAAATACACTATTTCTGGGTCAGTCCTCACAGAGGACTGCGATTATGAGTCGCAATCCTCATATCAACATCGTCATCATCAGGAGCTCTTGTCCACTGACATCAAACTTATTTTTCTTATCTAAACACAAACAAAACTCAACGCGAGTACAAATAAATGAAATCTGTAAAAGATCGATCTCAAAAAAAAAAAATTCTCGAGAGCTCCGCACCCACCTCTGGGAGGGGCTCCTCGCCCCCTTCGAACCCCTACGACGACCTGACTGCACAGATCAATCCGCGAATAACTCTGCGTCGGGGTCAAAGTTGAGGGGAGAACAACACTGGGCGTGATGGAAAAGGATAAAAGAGAAATAAAAAATATATAAGAAGTGCTGGTTGGGAGAAATCAGTTTACGCTGATATGAACGAGGCTGCAACAAACAAAATTATGAATCTGAGTTTTTTTTTTAATTATGAAGTAAAATAAGTGCATGTAGCAAAAATTATATTTCAAAATTATTAAAGTTTTGATCTGAAATTCCTAATACCCAATGTTGATTTTATTAGTGGGATCCACGCTGGCCCACACTTTCCAAAGTTTGTCCCTTTGTGGGCCCAAACCCAAACCGTTTCACTTGGATTAAAACCCATAACAGCCCAGTCACTCTTCTCATTCATTCCTTTCTGCTCTCCAACTCCCTCTCCACAAAATAAAAAAGCCAACTTTTTTTTGGTTTGTTTTGTTCCCAAAATACCTGGAAAACTTTACTTTCCCAATGCAGCAGAAGCAGGGCAACGAGATTCGGAAGGAGACGAAGGAGCCGGAGGAAAAACTGGAGCAGGGGCGGAATGGGAACAAGGGAGGAGTCGACGTTGAGGCCGGCCGTGAGGTCGCCGGCGGCGGCCGAACACTGTACCCGGACATGGCCGAGGACCCGAAGCTTCGCTGGGCTTTCATCAGGAAAGTGTACCTGATCCTGGCCGTCCAGTTCATGTTCACGGCCGGGATCGCTGCCACGTTCAATCGCGTCCGTCCGATTCCCAGGTTCATCAACAAGTCTTCTCATGCATCCCTCGCCTTCTTCGTTGTGGTCCTCGTCCTGCCCTTTATTGGTAAATAGTTTTTGTTATTATTTAATTATTTTTTACTTTTATCGGTGAAGTAATTGTTATTGTTATCATATATAATTATTTTTTTACGGGGTTTGTTTGATTCCAATGTGGCAGATATTAACTGCTTTTTTTGCAGGGTTAATGTTGTGATTTTTTTATTTTAGTTTTGGCTTATGATTAGTTGTTATGTTCTTGTTCTTGTTATCTGGCGTGTGATTTCAATGATTTTTTTATTAATTTTGAATGTTGTGGAATGTAGCCAACGTAGGGTTTGGATTATGGATCTGTTTTTATTCCTTTAGATTTCTATAATTTGTTTTTTTAAAAAATTATAGAGGTGACTAAAAAGAAATTACTAGACTCGGAAATTGAGCTCTTTTTGGAAATTAGATATTTCCATCTTTTCTTCTTCATTTCAAACTGGCTTAAATTGGGCTTTGCTGACTTTTGGGATGGGGCTGATTTAGGTAAAACTCTTGACTAGTTCACATAATTCTTGGAATCTGATTTAGTTGTGAATGTTTTAAATTTTTTTGGGGCAACTTTGGAGCTTAATATAACATTAGTAATTTTGTGTCAGAGAAAAGACTAAATATACCAATTAGGGTTTTTATAATTCACTAGTGTTTGGGCTAACCTTGCAATTGTTATCAATGTTGTCAGTTCTTTCGGATGAGGCAAATGTCTATTTATTGCAGTTTCATTGTTTGCGGTAGTTTGGAGATTAATTTCACATTTTGTATGAAGAGACAGTATTTTAGACTATAAACTTGGTTTGTCACAATTTCCCAATATCACCCTAAAGTTGAGAATTGAACAATTTTCCTTTTGATGTTCTAGGTATTTAATAATTTAAGTTAATATTGTAACTGTTATATTCGATGGCAAGAAATAGAATTAAGAATTAGGATTTGAATTTCTCAAGAACTTTTGGAAGGTATAGGTTGTTGCTTTTTTGTTTATCGTGGATTCTTTAGGCTCTAATATTCTCAATTTTGTCGATTAAACTGGTTGTATTGAGGTCTCTTTCAATTTCTGTGTACTTAGAATAAACCTGCGGATTTCTAGTCTCTCTTCCATCATTTTATAGACAATTTCTTAGCGGAGGTATTTGGGAATAGTTGGTAAGATATAAGATTGGTGAAAATGAGGTCACGTGTTTGAGGTTCCTATATGATTCAGGAGGCGGTGGGTTCAGACCTTCAGGGTTCCAACTAATACTCGATTATCTACAATTTGTTAAATTTATTTTTTTCTCATTTTTGTCAACTAATTTTCTTTTATACTCTGGGAGTTATCGCTTAGGTTCTGTGCTTTCTCATTCTTTTGGAATCCTTAGCAAGTTAATTTCATCATGGCCTTGCCTTCCACATGCAATCACTCGTAATTCCTCAAAAATTGAAAAGAAATCCAAATCATGGAATAATTTCTCTTATTTTCTTTGAAGTTTTATTTAAAACTCTTCCATTTCGCAGGTAGTCCATCTAGTTTTAATGAAAGCATCTATCACCAGTTAATTTCTCTATGTTCATTCAATTAAGATTTTTTTCCTTTCATTTTTTTTTGATTGTAAATGTGCATGCAGGCTTCCCCTACTGTTATGTAACTGTGTACTCCCACTTAATCAATGATAAGATACCAGAAATTCCAGCTCATTTCATGTTGCATTGTGATTTTCCTAGAACATTTTGAGTGGTTTCTCATAGTTCTCAGACCTTTACCCTCACTTTGTAGTGTTTTGTGAACTTCCCTCTCTTTTGGCTTCCTTGCTGCCATTACTTATAACTTGTTCTATGTAAATTGAGTTAATAACTGAAATTACATATAGGTTCTTGTAATTTCTTAGAACCCAAAGTATTGAATGACTGAGACTTGTTTATTTACTTTTTTGAGGGAGGTTGTAACTTGTTTGATTTTAATTGGGGTACTTTGTAACAGCTCTTTTTCCGATGTTGTACTTCCGACAGCGCCACCCGGTTAATATGCTTTTCCTTGGGCTGTTTTCACTCTGCATAAGTTTGTTGGTTGGTTGGATATCTGCAGTCCTGAAAGGTAAGATGAACTTTAAATTTCTTAGTTTGTATATACTTGAAGAAACCTTAACCCTTGCTTTGTTTAAAACTGTGGTACTTTTACCCTTCCTTTGGTTACAATTGTGAGGTATAAGAATTATGAGAGGTGATAGTGATATGAGTTTTTCATAAGGTAGTCACATCTTCAGTTAATTTGCTATGAGTAACTAATTCATTTTGCACTAAATACAGTTTTTTTTTCTTGACAGAGGAACTTCTATAAGAGTTGGTGAGGCATGTAAATGGGATGAGAAGTCCCCTAGTTTGAGCGTTTCCTCAACCAACATAGCTTGAGGAATTTTCATAGTGGAATGGCCCACCTTTAAATCAAAGAAAGAAAATCATCTAGTGTAACTAACAAAAGTTTCAACTATGAATTGCAATAGCTGTAATTAATCTGAATAACTCAGATAAATTGGTGACATTGGTTGAAGAGGAAGTAATATATATAGTTCTCATAGATCAAATAGTGGGCTTTTTGCAAGCAGGCTGTTTTCTCATTTATCAATTTCTCTTGAATTACTGAGGATTACATGGATGCTTTGCATTTGAGAAAAGGATAACATAAATAAATCATCATATAAGTAAAGTGTTTTCTGTGAGTGGGGACTTTTTGTTCTGGTTTTGGTCAGTTCCCCTAGTGGAGGTTTCTCGCCTTAAGTCACACTCCATGTCTGAACCCATTAGATAATGATGATTTTGTTATTTCCTTTGATATCATATAATGGTAAAAATACTATTCTTTTTTTCCCTTGCTGATGCCTTCTGAGGTTATAAATACGGATGTCTAATTCTGAGGCATGTTACCCCTCCTAGTAGGCTTTTCATAAAACAGGAAGTCATAGAGTAATCTGAGTAGAAGAAACAATGAACTATGGAGGGGAAAAGGGAGTTAAATGTCAAATTAATACTATGTTGAGATCAGTGAATAATGTAATTTTAGTTTCATAATTATCATTAACCATTACATGAACCTTGTGCATCACAGTGGGGACTAGTTGTGGAGCACGACTCATAAGCCAAGAAAATCTGCATGGAATGGCCAAGTTCATATAATCATCTAGACGTTTCAAGTATCCTTCTAATGTTATTTTCATGTGATAAACACGGAAACAATAAACAATAACTAAAAACTCATCGCATCAAGAGAATATCACCAGTAATTTGCTAATACAATTTAAGCAACAATGGTAAGCACCTTAAGGTAGGAAATTTCAATTCATCTAGATCAAAGCTTGAGTTCAAGCTACAACTTTTATACTTGAGGATTAGCAAAATAAAATTCCAGATCATGAGGGTTTAGGTGAAAGAGTAACTAGCTTTATGCTTCATTCTCCTCAAATATTTTCCGGTGCATATTTAAATTTAATCAATTCATGAACATACGAAGTAACAATTTGATGAAAGTGCACAATGTAGAGTTATCACAAGGACTTCATTCCAAGTTTGCAGTTCAGCAACTCATTTGAAAGCCAGGCAAATAGTGTACTTCAAAATAAAAACTATGAATATGGTGAACTTCAAGGTATGACAGGTTAGGTTAGGTGCAACAAACGGCATTTTAGGTAAAAGAACCTTGTTTCATGTCCGGGGTTAAAAGGTTTTGCAATACAAGCAGTTTCAGGAAAAATATTTGACAAGATCTTTCAGTTTTTGGGAAAATGGTTAAAACTTTTTATTGGTAGAAAACTATATGATTATTTCTGATATATCTACAAGTATGGAAACATAATGCCACATTGAACAGAACGTTTAAGTCTATTCAGACATGTCTGTTAGTTAGAGGGATACAGGAATATGCTCACGCTGTGTGGAGGTTTTAATTCTGAAATAACAGCCTTTACTCATATTGTGTAAAATTTTGAACTCAACTTTTGAATTTAGAATAGTCAATTTTTTTATTCCATTAAGGTTGTTGTTGTTGTTGTTGTTGTTGTTGTTGTTGTTGTTGTTGTTATTATTATTATTATTATTATTATTATTATTTTGAGGTAAGAACATGACCTCAAACTTGAAAGCCTTGTTCTGTAGCATAGGTAAAAGAAAAGGTTACAAAACTCATCGAGAAGGTAAGTTAAGAGAGACAACAAGCTTACCAGAAAAGGTAGCCAAAGGAGGAAAAAATACAAGTTATATAGGACATGCCTTAGGGTGATGGTGATAATACAGGTCAATATAGAAGGATGCAAGACCATTGTCGAGAGTGTATAATCTCCTGGGCTTGACTAAAAATCTTGGAATTGCATTCTGTTGGGGTATATGTCTTTGTGTTCTGCATGTATATATACAGCTTTCGGGTTTGTATCATATTTGGATTGGGTTTAATCCAATTAAGGGTACAAGGTAGTTAGGTAACTGTGTATGATTATATATGACTCTTGTAATCTATGAGTTAAGGCTGGAAGAGAGAGAGAGAGAGAGAGAGAGAGAGAGAGAGAGAGAGAGAGAGAGAGAGAGAGAGAGAGAGGTTGGTGTTTTTGTAACTGAGGCTTAGCTGGTTGTAGTTGAGTGGAGAGAGGTGTAGGTTTCTAATAAACTTGAGACTAATTCACTCCAAATCTCTTTGGTTTCTTGATCTTCTACCTCATTGAGTGAGTGTTTGCACTGGTTTCATCCATGTGGAAAATAAGAGAAAGAAGAGTTAATTGGAACGGGGAACACGCGTGGAAAAACATGTGAGGAAAATTAAGGAGGCTGGTGGCAGCTGTGTTAAAGGAGAAATGTAGAGAAGGATCATATGTTGAGTCCAAACACAAAACACCAAAAGGAAGCAGGATTCAGTTGGATCAAACGGGCTGAAATTGATTCGGGGCTAGATCAGTGTATCGAAGGTCAAATCCGGTGATCTAGGAGTCAATCCCTACGATCTCTGGCATTTCAAATGCAATGGTGGGCTCAATTTAGACTGATTCTACTTGGAGTTACCAGTTCTATACAGGCAGTGGAGAATCAACATTGATCGGGTGATCGAAGTTGTGTATGTCGATGGTGGGTGCTGAGGTTACAGATCGAGGTGGTAGAGTGGCAGTGAAGAACATGGCATTCTCCATAAATCTCTTCAATAACCACAATGACTTCACCTTGTGGCAACAACTGGTGAAGAATATTCTGCTAAGGTTCTGATGTCGAAGTTAAGCAAGCCAGAAAAGATGACAGATGAAGCATGGAAGGGTCTGTGGGACATGGTGACTAGTACTATTCAGTTGTACTTGGCAAATAACAATCTTCGAGAGGTTAGCAGGCTGATGGATCTGGCAGAGATTTGGGCAAAGGTAGAGAACATGTATAAGTCAAAATCTCTGATAAATCAATTATATTTAAAGAAACAATTATATGATCTGAAGTTGGATCAGGTAATAGACCTCGCGGTGCATCTAGTTGAGTTCAATAGGATCTTAATGGAGTTGTCGACTTCAATGTGCAAATTGAGGAGGAGGACAAGGCTGTGCTTCTGTTGGCATTTTTGCTAGTGTCACATGATCATATTGTGACTACATTGATATTTGAGAATGATACTCTTAAGCACCATGAGGTGATCGTTGCATTGCTAATGAATGAGTGTCGGCAGAAGAGTTGCAGTGATGGATTATTTGGAGAGGGTGGTTCCTTAGCACTTAGCACTCGTTGGAAAGGGTAGTTCCTTAGTTAGCACTTAGCACTCGTGGCCGGAGTCGATCTATTCGGAGGCAGGAAGGTTCTAGTGGGCACAGGTGGCGTTCCAAGTCATGGTATCATAAGTCACTGACGTGTTGGTATTGCAATAATGATGGCCATATGAAGAGGACTTGTCCAAAGAGAAGGTAGAGTCAGAAGAAAAAGGAGGAGGACGAGACATCATCCGAGGCAGCATTCGTAGATGATGGAGATGTCATCATGGCGACAACATCTCAGGGGAGTGGATCAGATTTAATTTTAGATTCCGGGTGTTCATTCCACATGTGTACAATCAGGGAGCACTTCGACAATTATCGAGCATGTGATGTTGGTATGGTGAGGATGGCAAATGGTGCTGAGAGTAGGATTGCCGGAATTGAATCTGTACAAATGCGCATGTTCGACGGTGTTGTGCGAACATTAACTAGGGTGAGGCATGTGCCAGAGCTAAGAAATAATCTGATTTTTTGGGGACTTTGGATTCGAGTGGGTACATGTGCTCTCAATCTAAGTTGGAGTTATGAGAGTATTCAGAGGCAGGAGAGCTATGCCGCAGGGAAAGATGATGGGTGACTTGTACAGACTCGTAGCGAGGGTTGAGACACATGGAGTACCTGTTAGGTCCCAGGCGAGCGATGCACGTTGTGGAGATAGATAGTAGGAGCGTTCTACTATCATCTCTCGGTCGAATACGAAGCAAGTGACATGAGCTTTAGATGTTGTGAGTAGCGACTGTATCTCTAGTTGGGTCAGAGAGGTGGAGCCACAATGTTGATGTACGAGCCATGTGATGTATAGTGGTGAGCTGGTGCGGGTACCCGGGGTGCGGGTACAGGCCATGTTGGTTCGAGCATGACGGACAAAAAGAGTCATGAAGGTATGGAGAGGCGACATCGCCAGGTTATCTTCAAAGTGTTACTTGCAGAATCCAAGACAAAGGTGGAGATTGTTGGGGTATATGTCTTGTGCTCTACATGTATATATACGGTTATCGGGTTTGTATCATATTTGGATTGGGTTTAATCCAATTGTACAGGGTAGTTAGGTAACACTGTGTGACTATATATATATCTTTTGTAATATATGAGTTAAGGCTGTAAGAGTGAGTGAAAGAGAGAAGTTCAGCTAAGGTTGTTTTGTAGCTAGGTTCAACTGGTTGTACTTGAGGGAACAGAGGTGTATGTTTCTAATAAACTTGAGGCTAATTCTCTCCAAATCTCTTTCTGCTTACTTTATCTTCTTCCTTAAAAAGATTGTTAGGATGTTAGTATGTTAGTAAACACTCCCCCCATACCTATCTCATGTATTGTCCTCAATGCATGAAATAATTGTAAAAAAGGTACACCTATAGATATATTTGGTCTATTCCCTCTAGCTCGTTTTTCATCATTCCAATGTGTCCTCTTTAGTAATGAAATTGGAGAGATTAATCTTTTTGTCATTTTAGCTCTCATTCTCTCCAACTCGTTTATCACTTTCTTGTTGCTCTTTCTCTTTTTCTCTGCACTACTCTTTTCAAATTCATCCTCATTATCACACATTATTGGTGCAACATGAATACCTAGAAATATGAGCTCATCCTCTTACATCTCAAAACTTGAATTAACTATATCTTTTGGAGGTATGTAACTAACCAAGGCATCCCTAATCGAATCATGCAAACAGTTAAGTTCATCTTCAAAAAGGTTTTCAAAACTTTGGTTAATTTGAGGTTCTTGATAATTGCACCCAATTATAGGATAAGATGTAAAAGATGATAGAGTAGGGTGAGATAGTCGTAATAATTTGAAAAAGAGGTTGATGGATGGAAAATGGTTTTGACCTATCAACTGAATTGTACCCAAAAAAATTTGGATAAGCCATGGGGAATTTTTTTATGAAAGTAAAGAGGAAAAATTAACCAATTAGTAAATAAAAAATACCGTTCCCCGGCAACGGCGCCATAATTTGATTGCAAAAAAGAATACATAGAATATGAAAAGTGTATGTGATTGGTTTTAACTCTGATTCTTTGCAATTTAACCGCTGTAGTGAGAACTAAACAGGTCGAACCTCAGGGAGAGATGCGATGGAAGCTTTATCTTCTTTGTTTAAAGAACTTAGAAAGAAAAGATGAACTGCATGTAGATAAAAAATTAAACTAAAAGAAAGGTTCACATGTTACTAATAATCAACCACCATACATGCTAATGCTATATAGATAATTACTTCACTTCAAATTTTAAACATGATATTCTACCACAAAGTCAAGCAAGATACATAAGATAGAAACTAGGTTATGATTTGAAATAACACCATCTAAGTTTTAACGTTAAAATATCTAGGTTGTCAATCAAGTATAAAGTAAGAAAAAATTATTAGAAAATATTTAGCAAATCTTAACCCTATTTGAAATAACACTAATTAAAGTTTAACACTAAAATATCAAGATTTTCATCAAGTATAGATTAAGAAAAACAGTTAAGAAGTATTAGCAAATATTTGACTTAGTTGCTTATCCTAATGAGTCTTCAATAATAAAAATTGGAGTAGGCATGCATATGATCTAATCTGGTTATCTACTAGACATTAGATGTGATGGTGGTGATGTCTTAGCAAGCCATGAGAAACATCTAGCTACTCATGGTAAATATGATAAGCAAAAGAAAGTAAGAAATAAAAAACAAGAAAAAGCAAAAATAAAATAAATAACAAAAGAGATATGAAAAGAATAAAAGCACATTGTATTGATCTGTCATCTCGAATTACAATAGCTTCTCCTCACAAATCTTGAATTGGAAGTAGAAATAGAATCTAAAATTACAAAAGAAATTTGAAAGAGAAACTAAAGAAAACTCTTAAGTTATGATCTCTGATGTGGAGATGCTTGATAATGAGAGATTTCAACTCTTTAAATAGACCTCAAATCTAATCATAATAGGATACAATTTAGAAGGTTTTCTAATTCAATAAGGAATTTAGTCCTGCAGCAAGTCGGCGTGTTGTTTGCTGAATATGACTTATCAGATGGTTGAATTGGACGGAGTGGTAAACATAAGAATTATAGCTCTTCAAGTTCTCTTTCTGTAGCATCTTGAATCATCAGATTTGAATATCTGTAGCGAAAATTATGATTTGAATACTAAAAGCTGTACAGTCTAAATCCGAGTTTGAATTGATTTTGAACTCCATTTAATTTGAATTATCCTCTTTATCCCTATTAGGATTTAGCTTTATCCCTTTCATATTTTAGGACTTTATCTTCTGAATTTAAACTTGAATTTAGGAGATGAAGATTAATCCTTTCTCCTTTGAATTCACTTTAATTTAAAATTCAACTTTAAATAGGATTAGGGATAAAATGAAACTTATTGTATCTTTATCTTATTATTTAAGTAACTACACACTATAATTAAAAAAGAATTAATAGCATTAATTAATAAAAAATGATCAAGGATATATGTGTAAAAGTGATGATAAAAATGCAATTTTGAGTATAATCACACCCCTCACCTATCTTTTGATCGTCCTCAAGCAAAACTAAATATTAGAAACTAATTTAATCTAACCTAACTCACTTTCGTAGGAATCACAATTGTCCTTAACATGTGCAATAAGTCATTAAATCTCTAAGTTACTTAGAGGACGAGTGTTGTCTCGTGAGAATTTTCAGTGATTTCACTCACAAAATTCATAAAGAAAGAAAAATAAAATGTCAGTATTTTCGAAATACCATTTTGAAAGAGAGAATATTTGAATAATATTTGTAAAGATTAAGAAATTTATAAGTTTTTAGGATTATCAAATTGATCATTCTTATATTTAGTCTTTATTCAAATATTTATTTATCAATTTAGGTTAGGATTCAAACTGAATTTCTCATCGAGTCTATTATCTTTAGCCTAAGTCATATGCATCTTTGTGGATATAAATTTTTTTTACTTGGGATTCTTCAACTACAACTCTCATGTCGTATATATTTATTTTCTCTTTTTTTTGTAAGAAGTTCGAAGTATTATCACTTCATTGCCCTTTAGGCACTTCTTTTTTTTAATGTATAGCTCATCTTAAGTCATTTTAAGTACTTGAGTTCTATTATTCCAAAGGATGAGGAGATCGATAGTGATGTCCAACATAGGATCCAAGTCGACTGGTTGAAATGGAGGAGCGCAAAAGGAGTTTTATGTGATCGTAACATTTCATTATGGCTGAAGGAAAAGTTTTATCGGACTGCTATTAGGCCAGCTTTGTTATATGACACAAAATGTTGGGCTATAAAGAGATATCATCCTAGAAGATGAGTCTAGTAGAGATGCGCATGCTTTGTTGGATGTGTGATAACATGTGGAGAGATAAGTTGAGAAATAAGGATATTCATACTAAGATAGGTGTAGCCTCTATAGAAGAGAAGATGAGAGAAAACCGCCTACGATGGTTTGGTCATGTGCGACGTACACCTACAGATGCACCAGTCCGACGAGTACAGCATATCAACTTAGGGCAAGTTAAAAGAGCGCAGGGAGACCGAAGAAAACATGGATGGAGGTAATACGATAAGATATAGAGGCTAAAGGTCTTAGTGAAGGCATATTGCTCGATAGGAATGAGTGGAGAAAGCTGATCCATGTGCCCGATCCGGCGTAATTCTTTTTTGGTTCATGTAGCCTACCCCAAATACTTAGGACAAATGGCTTAGTTGTTGTTGTTGTATGACTCATCTAATATTATTTCGTGTAGGTATCAAGGCTTCTTGAGGCTCTAAGACCTAACTAGTTGATTATTAGATATGTTAATAACACACACACACATATTCAAACTTACCTAATTATCTTTCGCGTAAATACCAAAGATTTCTTAGGCCGAAGTACCTAGCTAATTAATAATTAGGTTTGTTTATTTATATATACTTTTCTTAAGACACAAGAGTTTTTGTTTTGAATCTCAAATGTATAAGTGTATAAAGTATGCATATTTCATCAAGGTAAAAATTAAGACTAAATTACTTTTTCAATTTTTCATCCTAAACCTAAAAATCAAACAAATAATCTTATTTTGATGAAGTATTAAGAAATCCTAATTAAATCTTGTTTACACCTTCTAACCATACATACATAGTCAAAGCAAAAACATCCCTCTGAGACCTCTGAAGATCGTTTAGGTGAGAAGAATGCCATTGCCCACATTTCTTGCAGAGAGAGCTAGGAGTGTAGGTTTGAGGTTTGCAATAGTAAATCGGACACCTCGCTTGCAAAGGGGCATGTAAGAAAAATATGAGCACGTGTGTGAGTCCATGCCAAGAAAAATACTGAGAGGAAGATGAAATGTTTCTCTGCTTGAGAACCATCACTGTGGGAAGACTATCCAACATGGTAATCCACGTAATAATCTGGACTTTTAGAGAACCCTTGGCTTTTATATAGAAATAGCTGCACGATCAATGGGCCTCACCAGCTGCAAGCGCACATATAATGAGGTGAACTGTGAACTGACTTGAACCGTGGAGAGTCTAAATGACATAATATGATGCCTCTGACCTAAGATGGGATTGGAGCAGAGATAATAGCTGACTGAGGCCCAAGAAGGTGCTGTGGTGACAGTAGACATCTGAAAACAGGGGTCCACGTGCTGCCTTGATAGGGTTAGGAGCTGACAGTAGTGTCCCAGTTGTGAACTAATTGTGTGTGTGGGGTTTTTTTTTTTTTTTTTTTTTTTTGGGGGTGGGGGTGTTGCTCGAAGGGCAGCGCCAATGACTGGTTGCCAAACCATCAGATATGAAGATCAAGTCTGAAGTGATCAGTACATCTTAGGACTCTCTCTCCAAATATGAGAAACTCTACCAAGAAGGTGAGCATGTAGGTCACGTGGGTGACAGATTCTGTGGTAATTGACCTTAAGAAGCATGTCACCATTTAGTCAATAGATAGATATTGAAGCCCCCGATGTTCCTGATACTGAGTCCATCATATTGCTTCGGTGTGCAAAGAATATTCCATTTCACAAAGACACTGGCCTCCATTCACATTTCTATCCCCTTGTATGAAGAAACATTGACGAAGTTGGTAGATGTGGTTAATCACCTATCTGATAGGAAAAATTAGGACATATTTTAAAGAGAAAGGCTGACTGAGATATTCAAGATCAATCTCCTTCCTCTCAAGAAGTTAAGGACAGTCACCAATCAATTCTACGAAGAGAGGTTGCCAATCACACTTAGTGAGGGCAGTCAACTTAATTGAAGGGTGAAGGTAGGTGAAAGGTAGGTTACCTTTCTTGCAGCGGAATACACTTTGGGCTAAAGCATTATGTTCCAAGCCACACCAGGCCTGTTGAAATTGAGGGATACACGAGATAGTGTGAAATTGTAGATCAGGATCTTCAAGTTGTGTAAGGACTTGGTGTTGGGTGGTAGCAGCAAAAGTGTATCACCAGATACTGAAGACAAGAAATACCCAGGCTCCATATCTCAACTTTTCGTGTTAAACCAACCCGCAGGTTCTCTGTATAATCTTGATGTGTACATCGCCTCCTAGAATAAAGAGATAAGGTGAAACAGGTTCACCTTGTCGGAGACCACTTCTGCATTTGATCAGACTTCCTAGACCGACATTGATGATGATGTGTTGAAAGAGATATTGTATTGGTATATCAGTACTTCTTCAGCGTTTGAATACTACTATCGATTAGGTCACCCTTCTCTGTTAGGTCACTCTTCTCTACTTGTACTCAAAATTTTATTCCCTCTTTAGGTCTGATTTCATCTTTAGAGTGTGAGCTTGTTAGTTACGGAAGTACCATCGTGTGTCTTACTCCAGTTGGGTCAATAAGAGGGCTGATAAGCCATTTGATTTAACTCATTTCGATGTACAGGGTCCATGTCCAATATCTTCAAAACTAGATTTTAGATATTTTATTAGTTTTGTGGATGATTGTTCTCGAGTTACATGGATATATTGTTAAAATCTCATTCTGAAGTGTTTTTTTTATTCAGAAAATAAAGAATTAGTTCAATTCTAATATTAAAAATTTGAGATCTGATAATGCTAAAGAATATCTGGATAATCACTTTAATCAATTTTTAGAACAAAATATAATTTTGCATCAATCCTCTTGTGTTTACACTCCACTGCAGAATGAGATAGCTGAACGCAAGGACTTATCTATTTCATAGATAAGTGTTAAAAGAATTTAGGGATGCGACCATTTTGAGTACTTGTTACTTGATAAATCGCATGCCATCATCCATACTGCAAAATAAAATCTCATATTCTATTCTGTACTCGACATGTTTTTGTTCCCTTTTACCTCTAAATTTTTTGGGTCTCTCTGTTTTGTCCATAATCATAACCCTCATAGGACAAAACTTGATCCTAGGTCTCTGAGAGGGATTTTTCTCGATTACTTTAGAACTCAGAAAGGTTATAAATATTTTTATCCATCTATAGGCAAATATATCTTATCAGCCGATGTAAACTGGAGATTTTCACATCTTTTTCTCCTTTGCGTCAGAGGATGACTATTTGTTCTATCAGGAGACATATGAAAATATAACTAGTAAAATTCACTTCGATTTAGGATTCGATTCAGACCTACAGATGTCGAACAACTCCTCATGCGCTAACACCAGCCTCAGTACCAAGTTCTGCGAACAATCAAGTGAGACAATTCTGCTCAATTATCTGTTACTTCTACTTTTGATGATCTTCTCATTGCACTTCAAAAAGAAAAACGTAATTGTACTCAACATCCTATCACCAATTTCGTCTTACTCTCATTTATCATTTTTTGGTTCATTCATTTCTTCTTTGAAAACACACTAGATTCCCAAGAATATATCAGAAATACTGTCAATTTCATGTTAGACTCAGGCGGTGCGGGAGGAGATGATGGCTTTAGAACAGAATGAGACTTGAGAGTTGGTCATACTTCTATTAGTGAAGAAAACTGTCAGGTGCAAGTGGGTTTACACTATCAAGTTAAACCCAGATGGATCTTTGGCTCACTTAAAAGCAAAATTGGTTGTCAAAAGATACTCACAGGTGTATGGGCTAGATTTTATGGATTCCTTCTCTCCGGTAGCGAAGATGATATCTATGTGGATCCTGATGTCATTAGTAGCGACATACCACTAGCTGTTTCATCAGTTAGATATCAAGAATGTCTTTCTTAATGATATTCTTGATGAGGATGATTATATAGAGCAACCACTAGGATTTGTGGCTCAGGAGGAGTGTGAGAAGGTTTGTAGGTTGAAAAAATCACTCTATGGTCTGAAACAGTCTCCGTGAGCCTGATTTGGGTGCTTTGCATCAGTGATTCACAAGTTTAGTCCTTATCGGATAGAGAAAATCACTCTGTATTTTGATGGATACATGATAGGAAGAGGATTCTGCTGATTATGTATGTGGATGATATTGTGATCATAAGAGATGAACGAAGGGGATTGATAGCTTGAAGAAGTACTTGCAGAAGCACTTCCAAACCAAGGATTTTGAATTCTTGAAGTACTTTTTAGGCATTGAGATGGCTAGATTCAAGAAGGGTATTTTTCTATCACAAAAGATGTATGTATTTGACTTGCTTTCGGAGGCTAGGATGCAGAAGTATTGATTCACCGATCGACGTGAACACGAAGCTGCTTCCAGATTAGGGAAAGCTTCTTGAGGATGCTGGGAGGTATAGAAGATTTGTGGGGAAATTGAACTACCTGACAGTGATCAGACCGGACATCACAATCAATATCAACGTGGTGAATCCGTTTTTGTCAGCACCGAGGACTATCCACTTGGAGGCGATAATGAGGATATTGAGGTATCTAAAAAAAGCTTCAGGGAGAGGGCTTCTCTATTCAGATCAGGGACACATCTAAGTAGTAGGCTTCTCCAATATAGACTGGGCATGGTGCTCTTTTGATACGAGGTCGACCACAGGATATTGTGTATTTCTCGAATGAAATCTTGTGTTATGGAAAACTAAGAAGCAGAGTGTAATCTCTCGGTCCAGTACAGAGTAAGAGTATAGGACAATGACAAATGTGACATTAGAGCTAATCTGAATTAGAGATTTATCGACAGAGATTGATTTCCCCATAGTGTCCCATAAGACTATATGGCGACAATAAGATAATAATACACATTGTTGAAAATGCTGTGTTTCATCAGAGAACCAAACATATTGAGGTGATTGTCATATAGTTCGTAAGAAGCTTGAGGCAAATATCATTGTGGCAAAACATGTAACTTTAGAACACCAGTTAGCAGATTTTCTTACTAAACCACCTAGTAGAACAAGAGTGGATTTTATTTGTGAAAAGTTGGGCCTGTATAATATATATGTTGTGATACAGACTGCCCCTACTTTCAATTGTTGGGGCGGTGCAGTAAAAGCAACACATGATCGATGAGCAACGAGAAGAAAAAGAGAAGATATATCAAAGTATAGAAAGCCAACACACAATTTAACGTGGTTACACCGATCAAACAGATCGTGTGTACGTCTATGGGAGAAGGGAAAAAACTTTATTAAACTTTGAGAGAGCACAAAAAGAAACACTTATACCTCTTGATAAGAAGATTACAAGCCCTATGATGGTCGCCTAGAACAGTGAACCTTTATAGCTAAAGCTTCTCATACGAATCTCTCTTTTTGATTGTGTTGCATTGAACACATTGAATGCCAGCCCATGGGTTTATTTATAGATCATAGGACTCTCCTAGTCTTATACAAACTTCATCAATACGACAATCATCGTCTTAGAGAAAAGATTACTTGAATCTAACTCAAAACTTGAAATAGATCCAGAAAAGAAAACAACCGGACTTGATATTAGTCGATTATACCAATGTATAAGTCGACTATACATGAGTATAAGTCGGCTAATCTGTAAAAAATCCGAGATCCTTACTCTCTGTTTACAAGATCAGTCGACTATATCAGTGTATAAGTCGACTAATTATTATCATTAGTTGACTATACCAAGTATAAGTCGACTAATACTGTGCACAACTTCTTGTGCATGTCCGTTCTTTGATCTCTGAAGTTTCGTTTACCTTCACGATGTATTCCAGTCATAATCCTAACAATCTTCTCCTTGACTTGAATGCGTCCAAGTCTGATATTAGCCACCATGCTCCATGTGCTCACATCAATGCACAATTGAACAACTTTTGACTTCATCTCCATCTCACTTACTCTTCTCCATAACCCTCTCATGGGGTTCACAACTTGATTAGGTCGAACAAGTTCAGGTCCGACTTGAACTTGATCATCTAACGATCTTCTTGATCCACGCAGGATCTATGAGAATTTGCTTCACCATAGGAGTAACAATCTGTACTTTCTAGTTGTGCACCGGCGCCGCCTAATCCCAATCTATTTTCGGGGTAAAACTGAACATTCCAGCTCGAAACCATCGTAGTCTCTGATTGTTCCACAACCTCTGACCTTGAAACCAAGGATAACTGCAATCTATCAATTGTAACCTCCGAATTTCGCAACATGTAAACATTGCCAACATGTTCGGCCTGAAACTTCACGTGGGCTTCTTTGAAAACTTCCATAAGATCACTTTTAGAAATGAAACTGAACCCTTCTCCATTAGGATTTCAAGATAGATGGGATTGTACCTTGATTCGGGAACATGATGAACGCCTTGAAGAATAGTGATGCATCTATCATGAAAACAAAACTGGATTGTTCCTTCGCCAATTACCTTGCTCGTGGCAGAATTCCCATGAAGGCCATTCCCCCTTGAACCAAAGTGTATAAGGAGAACATCTTTCTATTGGAACTGATATGCTGTGAACATCCATAGTCAATAATTCATCTATCTTTGTTACCGATCGATCTGTCTGTAACGGATAAAACGTCACACTTATCTCCATCCTTTCAGCCAGTTCAGCGACATTAGCATCTGATTGCTTTCTCGAGTCCAATAATCACTCTAATGTACCCCCTCTTATGATATCAGTTGCACACCAAATTCTTGTATTTTGAGTTACCGTGGAGCGTCTATTATTACTCTTCTCTTTTGAAAAGTGAACTTGCCCAGAATTATCACGATAAGACTCACTTGTCAACTGGTTGTCAATTTTGTCTTTGTTGAGCAGATGCTCCTCGACCTGATAATTGATTTGCCTTCATATATAACTTCCCTAAAGTTTTTATATGAAGAAGGTAAAGAACACAGTAATAGAAGTGCCTGATCATCATCTTCTATCTTAACATTAATCTTATCTAAATTATTGATAATAGAAGAAAATTCTGCAATATGAGACTTGATAGGTGTACCTTCATGCATGCGGAGAAGAAAGAGATGCTACTTCAGAATCAACCCATTCACTAACGACTTCTTCAGATAGTGGTCCTGTAGTCGCTCCCACAGCGAGGATGTTATTTTCTCCGTAGAAAACTCATTCAATATTTAGTCCGCCAAACAAAGCTGAATAGTCGTCAAGGTTTCTCATCCAACTCCTGTCAAATTTTTCCTTCATGTCTTAGGCTTTTTCTCCCTCTGAGTAGTGATTTTTTCAACCCGCTCTGAGTTAATATGACATTCCCTAATCTACCACATGCTGAAATTGATGACACCATCGAACTTCTGAATATTGAACTTGATCGTAGACATTTTCATGTTGACCTTGCTCTGATACCAATTATTTAAATAACAATTTATATGCTCTGATACCAATTGTTGTGATACAAACTGCCCCTACGACCAATCACTAGGACGACACAATGGAAGCAAAACAAAATCGATGAGAAACAAGAAGAATAAAATAAGAAGATATAGTGAAGTATAGAAAGCCAACACACAATTTTACTGGTTTCACTTATCAAACAGATCGTGTGTACGTTATGGGAAAAGGGGATAAACTTTATTAAACTTTGGGAGAGTACAATAAGAAACACTTACGCCTCTCGTTAAGAAGATTACAAGTCTTTTGATGGTCGTTTAAAACAACGAACCCTTATGGCTAAAGTTTTTCATGCGAATCTCTCTTTTGATTGTGTTACATTGAATACATTGAAGACCAACCAAGAGTTTATTTATAGATCATAGGACTCTCCTAGTCTTATATGAACTTCATCATTACGAACAATAATCGTCTCAGAGGAAAGGAAACTCGAATCCAACTCAAAACTAGAAACAGATCTAGAAAAGAACAGCCAGATCCGATATTAGTCTACTATACCAATGTATAAGACGACTAATCATGTCTATTAGTCGACTATACATGACTATAAGTCGACTAATCTATAAATAATCCGAGACCCTACTTTTTATTTGCAAGATCAGTCGACTCTGCCAATATATAAGTTGAGTAATATTGTGTACAACTCATTGTCCACGTCCCTTCTTTGATCTCCAAAGTTTCGTCTACCTTCACGACATATTTTCAGTCATAATCCTAACAATATATGCTCCAGCTTGAGAAAGAGTGTTGAGAGAGATCCTGTATTGATGTATTGAGTTTAGTCCCACATTGCATGTGAGACTATGGGCACTATGCATTGACTATTATATATATTTAGATCAGAGTATGAGGCTGTAACCTCAACTCTCTCTCTCTCTCTCTCTCTCTCTCTCTCTCTCTGATACAATTCTAATAACATGAAAAGACCAAAGTTTAGTGTATTGTGTATCTGGTGGCACCATTTTGCGCCAAAACCCCTAGCTCTGAGCACCTCAAATAGGAAAGTCCAATCAATCATGTAGAAAGCCTTGGCAAAAATTTAGTTTGAGAAAGATAGTTGGCCAGTGAAAGTGTGAACTGGGTGTAGCTAGACACAAGACGAAGATGCTTTGACAGTACTATACGAAGTAGTTTAGTGTGTGCAATAGGTGAATTTTTGATGCCATTGTGAGCCCAAGTCACATGTCAATGGGTAACGAGTAGGGGGGTTTCAGGCCATCACCGGAGTAGCAAGTTACTGAAGGATGGACAACAAACTGACACAAAGTCATGGAGAGGGCTTCGGCGAGGTAGCAATCAGTGGTGGCGAGGGTTCTAACGGCAACATCATTTACTTTTTGATTTTTTACTGACAAAATCACTACTTTTATCACAAAAAGTTCACATGCAATTTGTTTTCATCTACCTTGAAAAAATGCAAGCAAGTGTTTTAGGCCATTTTACAACACCCCCCCCAAAATCTCCCTCACTCCTCTTTCTCTTTCATCTGAACCTAGAACTTCTCCTCTTCCTCTAATTCCTATTCCCTTTAAGTTATATGTTTGCTTTTAAAGAACAGGTTATCCGTTTTGCTGTTGCAAAACAAGTTAAGCAATTGTAATCTCTGTTACTAGATTTCAGCATGTCTTAAACTTGGTAAACGTAATTAAACAATTTTATCTTATATTGTGAATTTTCCTTCTATTGAAGGAATTACAATTTAGTATAGAGCTATACTTTGATTCATATCTATTTTTTTGCCTTTCAACTTATTGCTTAACATAGACACCAGAGTACATCTAAGTATCACCACACTCAAGTTTGATCTCATAACCATTTTCTGCATTTTGCTTAGGATTTGATTCTGTCTCTTCCATCTAGTTTTTTATTCTTGCTTCTTTGAAAGTTGCAATTATATTATCCAAGTACATGGCTTTCTGTTGGAAATTAAATTAAATCAACTCCTAGGAATCCATGTATTAAACATTTACTTGCAAACAATAAAAGCCACTATGGCAACTTTACCTTTTTTTTTTCTTTGGGGGGGTTTGTGTTTTGGCGGGGGGGGGGGGGGGGTGCGTTAATGTTCTTTCGTCTTTTATTTAGTTGTCTTTTACTTTGTTTTAATCTATTTCTGTATTTATCTGTTCCAATTAGCATAGGAAATCTTATCAATGCTCCTACTTGCACAAGCGAGCCTTCGGCATTAGCTTATGGAGCGTCACACCCTTGTGATCTGCATCTGAATGGCCCGAGTTTTGGGTTAACTGTGTTGAAGGATTACAATTTTGCGCTGGCTTGTGTTTCTAGTGGTCATTGAGATTTGGTGTTCATCATGTAAAAAGCCTGGAAATAATGTTCTTCAATAAAGCTATTTGAGGTATAGGAAAAAGGGCCTCTACATCGAGCCTGTCAGAGACAACTATTAGTAAAGATTTTCACCCCGCATAAATTCATTCGTCCACATTGTCACACCAGAGATTATTATCTGCGTTTAAAAACCCTACTGAAGCTTAAAAGCCTTGCCTCTACCCCTCAATTATACTGAAGAATTTACCTGGCCACTACAAATGCAGATGTTAATGTAGGAAGAGGGAGGAAGTCGAGGAAGTCGGCTCAAAGTTCGGCAAATTCAGAAATTCAGTAGCAGCAGAAACAGCAGCAGGAGCAGGCGCACGGTCGACGGTCCGGTCGACCGTCGGCAGAAGCAGCAGAACGGTCGACCGCCTGGTCGACCGTCGTGCACGAACGTGCACAGCAGCATGCACAGGAGTAGCGGTCGACCGGTCCGGTCGACCGCCGAAGGAGAGCGGTCGACCGCCTGGTTGACCGACTGAAAGTGCCTAACTCTCGGTTAGGCACGGTCAACCGGCCCGGATGACCGACCGTCGGGTCGGGCTGTTTCGAGAAAGGGCTGATTTGAAGCCTATTTAAGTGCTGTTTGGATTTCTAGGGTAAGAGAGTGATTGTGGATGAGAGAATAGCAAAGAAGCAGATCTCTCTTGATCCCCATTGCTGTAAAAGTGTATTGATTCACCAAAATCAATTGAAACTCTCTCTTTCTTGCCCCGAGGACGTAGGCGAAAAGGTCGAACCTCGTTAAATCTGAGTTGTGTTCGTTTCTCCGGGATTGTGTGTTTGTGCTGTGAAGAGAATTGTTCTTTTGCATCTAAGTTCTAGGGTTTTCCTCTATTAGGTTGTTGTCGGCGCGCAACAAGTGGTATCAGAGCTTCCCAAGTTCTTCGTGGGATTTTCTGGCGATTCGGAGGGCTTCAGGTGCTGATTGGTGGAGATGTGTGTCGATCTCAGATCAGCGGTGGTCTTGTTCGTGGGATCGTGTGTCGATCTCAGAACAACGCGAGGAGTGCTCAAGGAATCATTAGAGGAGTAGATCTGGTCAGAAACTCATTCTAGGGTTTCGTGAGAAGGTAAAAAAAATCTGTTTTTTATCGAAATTGTGCATCTATCTCCGTTTTAGTTTCCATATAAATAGAGGATCCAGTTAGATAAATGGCAGAAGAAAGTACATCAGTGAGGACCATGAATCCTCATCCGAGGATTGACGTGGTGAAGTTTAACGGCACTAATAATTTTGGGATGTGGAGGTGCGAGGTTATGGATGCCTTGAATGCATCGAACCTTGAGGATACTCTACTTCTGGAGAAGAAACGAGGCAAAACCACTGAAGAAGAGTGGGAGAAGATGAACCGATCTTCGTGTGGCCTGATTAGATCGTGTCTAACACAAGACATCAAATATCTTGTGTTACACGAGACATCTGCGAGGCAGTTGTGGGAGATCCTTGAAAGAAAATATCTGACCAAGAGTATAGAATCGTGATTGCAGCTGAAGAGCAAGCTGTATGGGTTTCAGATGAAGAAGGGATGCTCCGTGAATGAACATCTAAATCGCTACACGAAGCCTCTTATGGATTTGGTTAATGTGGATGTCAAGGTAGATGAAGAAGACAAGGCGGTAATCCTCTTGAACTCTCTCCCGGCGGAAGAGTATGAGACATTCACCTTAACCTTCATTAATGGGAGACAGACACTTGACTATCATGAAGTGTCGTCTGCGTTGGCAAATTATGAGACGAGGAGAAAGGAGAGACAGCCTTCTCAGTCAAGCTCGTTAGCAGAGACGCTAGCAGTAAGAGGCAGGGGTTCATATAGGAAGGGCATAGATGAAAGAGGGAGATCGAAGTTCAGGCCGGGTTATAGGGATCTGAAGAAGAACTAGTGTGCCTTCTGCAGAGAATTAAGGCACTGGAAAGTGGACTGTCCAAAGTTCAAAGGGAAGAAAAAGGAGTCGAAGACTGAGGCAAATCTTGCAAAGGTGGTTAGTACTCAGAGCAGTAAATCACAGGCAGATGGATCAGATTCAGACTCGTCAGTTTTCTCATTCTCAGTCACTACTCCCATTGTTGGCCACTCAGGAGAAAATGAGTGGATTTTGGATACTAGTGCCACATACCATGTGTACCCTAATTGGGATTGGTTTTTCTAGCTTTGAGAAGCTGGAGAGGTGTTCAGTCGTTATGGGCGATGATCATCCGTGTATCATGGAGGGTGTAGGTACAATCCAAATCGAAATGTTTGATGGGATGGTAAGGAACTGAAGGAAGTGAGGTATGTACCTCAATTGAAGAGAAACCTAATCTCTGTTGGAGCTTTGGAGTCATTAAGCCTTGTGGTGTCAATCAAGGAAGGAGTCCTTAAGATGACCAAAGGCTCGATGGTGGTGATGAAGGGCGTCCGCCGAGACAATCTCTACTACTTGAAGGGTAGTACGGTTACAGGTCAGGTGGAGACTTCTAGTTCTTCAGATGATGGTTGCCCGGAGGTCTGGCAGGTAAGGTCGGACAAGCAGGTGAAAGGTCTTTGCAAGCTCCTGCAAAGAAGGGATCATTGGAAGGTGCTGCTACCTGCAAGTTGGAAGGTGAACACAACGTTCTGGACAAGAAGAAGGTGAAATTCAGCACCAGTTCACACCACTCAGAAGGTCTTCTTGATTGTGTTCACGTGAGCGTTTGGGGACCTGCTAAGACGACATCGCTTGGAGGTCACAGATACTTTGTCTCTTTTGTGATAGTTTATCTAGGCATTGTTGGATATATCCCATGAGACAAAGGAGTGAAGCCCTAGATATGTTGGTCAAGTGGAGAGGAAGAATGGAGAAGCAGATTGGTAGGAAGATCAAGGAGCTGAAGATTGGTAATGTTGAAAGAGACATGAACCAATTCCTACGATTTGGCCAGAACACCGGTATTGCTACTCACTTCACAACAGGTATACAAGGGGTGGCTAAGGAAGTAAATCGTTCTTTGCTGGAGAAGGTTTGGTGTTTGTTGTCTAATCCGGATTAGACAAGTCGTTTTGGGCTGAGGCGGTTATGTATGCTAGCCATCTCATGAATAGATCGACTGCGATAGGAGTTAAAGCTCCATTGGAAATTGGTCTGGGAAAGCTGCTCAAGATCGTGTTTGCTGCGGGAATTTGAAAGTCCGATATACTTCAGTGTCAAGAATGGCAAAGTGAATCCGCGAGCAAAGAGGTTTGTTTTTGGGTGTCAAAAGAAATAGCTACAGGTTATGGGACCCGAAAACAAGAAGATCGTGGTGAGTAAGCATGTCACATTTGGAGAGACTTCAGTGTTGAAGTCCACCGTCTCTCAGCAGGTGGAGAGGACGGAGACCAAGGAAGTATCGCAGCGGGTGGAGGTTAATGTTAGTCTACCATCTCCAGTTGGTTCAGCATTAGAGAAGACTTCACCGGATGTGACACCGGGTGGAGATTATGTAGCCAGGGTTGACGCTGGACAGGTTGAAGACATTGATGAGGATGTCGAGTGTTTGCAGCCATTGGAACTAAGGTGAAACCACGCTTGTGGGGAAAGAATCATGAATCTCAAGCTTGTGATCGCGACAAGCTCAAGATGAAGGCCGTTGTTCTCCATGATGGTCATGAGGGGTTCATATGACTCAGTCAGATAGGTTCACTGCTACAGATCCATGTACAAGTGCTTGAGCTTGATGAAGCTTATTTCAATGAACTACGGTTGGCTTGATCCTTTGGGCAAGGTATGTAGGCAGCCGTAAAGGCGCAGCCATTTGTTGATGCAACCCGTATGAAGCTGTTTTGGGTTTCGAGAAGTTGATTGGAACTCACGTAGAGGTGAAGAGTTGTGGCCGATTGGAGCTTCACGTAGAGGTGGAGAGAGACTTCATGTAGAGGTGAAGTGTTGTGGCCAGTTGGACTTCACGTAGAGGTGAGGTGTTGTGATCTCGATGAACAGATTGATCTTCTGGTGAGAAGATGTTGAACTTACATAAGGAGTGGTGTGCATCCAGTTGAAGCCGATGATGGTGTTCGGTGTGCTTTACTCAGACTTGGTTGGACCGTCAGCTGAAGACAGGCAGACTAGATAGAGCTAGTCAGTTGGAGAGTCAGTGTTGGCTCATGATGAGTTCTTCGTGAGGTCGTGAAGTTGCGGAGTAGGAGCCACGTTCGGTGAGACATGTATGGAAGTTCTCCTAAGGTGAAGTATAGGGAAGGCATGTGTGGTGCATTCTAGTGGATAGCTGAGTACAGATTCCAAGCCGAGATCTGTGTCGATTTCGCCGAGATCGTGTGTCGATTTCGTCCGGTGCGCGCAAGCCGAGATCGTGTGTCGATTTCGCCGAGATCGTGTGTCGATTTCGCCAGGTGATAGACTAGGGTTCGTTGGAGATCGGCTCAGATTGAAAAATCCTCACCGAGGTGGAGAATTGTAGGAAGAGGGAGGAAGTCGAGGAAGTTCGGCTCAAAGTTCGGCAAATTCAGAAATTCAGCAGCAGAAGAAACAGCAGCAGGAGCAGGCGCACGGTTGACCGTCGGCAGAAGCAGCAGAACGGTCGACCGCCCGGTCGACCGTCGTGCACGAACGTGCACAGCAGCATGCACAGGAGTAGCGGTCGACCGGTCCGGTCAACCGCTGAAGGAGAGCGGTCGACCGACTGAAAGTGCCTAACTCTCGGTTAGGCCCGGTCGATGGTGCGTAGGGTCGGTCGACGACCGTCGGGTCGGGCTGTTTCGAGAAAGGGCTGATTTGAAGCCTATTTAAGTGCTGTTTGGATTTCTAGGATAAGAGAGTGATTGTGGATGAGAGAATAGCAAAGAGGCAGATCTCTCTTGATCCCCATTGCTGTAAAAGTGTATTGATTCACAAAATCAATTGAAACTCTCTCTTTCTTGTCCCGAGGACGTAGGCGAAAAGGCCGAACCTCGTTAAATCTGAGTTGTATTCGTTTCTCTGGGATTGTGTGTTTGTGCTGTGAAGAGTATGTTCTTTTGCATCTAAGTTCTAGGGTTTTCCTCTATTGGGTTATTGTCGGCGCGCAACAGTTAATGTTATGATGATCTTACATTCTGAACCCTTAACATGTTGTAAAGATATGAGCGATTCCAGACCAATTTACGCTGCTTTTCAACATAGATATAGCAGGGTTTGGCATGGTTATTATATATATTGAGCTAGTAATACAAACTCTACGAGATTGTATGTGAAAGAGGGGGAATAAACACTCCTATCAACAACCAAAGCTGAGGCTTCTGTTTTTTATGTTTTAAAAGGTGACACAAATGTTTTCTGTTTCATCTTTTTTTCCTTCTTTCATCTGTTTCGAAATACAAACAGGTATGTTCTTGCTGGAAGCTGCATTTTTGACCACCATGGTCCTTGTTGGCCTTAGTCTCTACACCTTCTGGGCAGCGAGAAGGGGCTATGACTTCAAATTCCTTGCTCCATTCCTATTTGTTGCGAGCTTGGTTCTTCTCCTCTATCTCATTATGCAGGTTAAAACAAAAATCCTTTCTGTTTTCGTTTTACACTCCATCTGTAGATTTGAATGCGATTATCCTGCATATAGCCTTACTATTTTTATTATTTTCCCTTTCAGCTCTGCCTCCCATTGAAGACGACTGCCCTATCGATCTATGGTTGCCTGGCCACAATCATCTACTCGGCCTTCATCATCTACGACACTGACAAGTTGATCAAACGCCACAGGTACGATGAGTACACCTGCGCGGCCGTCAGTCTCTACCTGATGTATTAACCTCTTCATGTCTGTGCTTGGTATTCCTGCCTTCAACTTTTAGCCATTCCCCTTCTCTCATGCCCTCACAAACGAGTTTTAGTACATGAAAGTTGCTGTTAACTGTGTAGCTGGTTACACTGTAGGAGGTGACAAAGTTTTAAAGTTTGACCTACAAACCGTGGGGTTGATTTTTATTTTCTAATGCAAAACCCTTTTTGTTAATGACTGGCTTTTGTTTGGGCCTAATAATCAAGCTAGGAGGGAGTTGAAAAAATTATATTTAGTTTTTTGCATTTTAATTTTTCTTCTGAGTATTACTATCCTTTCTTTCTATGGAAAAACGTTCATCTCCGACGTTCATTGATCAAAGAGTGGTATCGTCTCAACAACCACTACCACTTGGTTCACTGGTAAAAGGGTGAGTGACTTTAGGTTTAAGTCTCGACTCCGACCTATGTTTATAATACTTGAAAAAAATAAAAATCAGCTGGATTAATTCTTGTTATTAGTCTTGTGATGAGTGATATGATCAGCAACTTGTCTATTCTTTCTGATATTGGGGGTTAATGTTTTTGTAACTTACATTTAAATTCTTATATTATTGTCATATGCTTACCTATAATGAACCATAATTTATACCAGAAAGGCCTATGTGCTTGACCAATGAAATAGAAGAGAGCAATCTCAAGGGAAAGACAAAATATGATTCTCTGGAAAAGTTGTCCTTGCCCTAATCAGAAATTTTCTTAAGCTCATCGTTGTGTTGATCTATATGGTATAAAAAATACAAACAGTCAGTAAACAAATACTGTATAAATACATCTCTGAAGTTCCCAAGCTTTTTCTGCAGCACAAACACCTACAGCATTATGAGTAATCTTTAACTTTTTGGGATTTCATGTGTTCCTACTTCTTACTGTCTACTGTCAAGAAGAAATGAAAGGACAAAGGCATCAGGAAAACAAGTCATGCATAAATATAGAAGACTGAACTTCAATTTGAAACCTGGACAATTGAAAGAAAGATTGAGATTCACAAAAAATGCACTGAAAGATTGAGATTTAAAAGCCAGTTTCCAATACCAAATTTACACTGCACACACACTCCACTTCTTCCCCATTTCCTCAATCAATCTCCACACCAAACAAGCCAATGCCCAAACTGTGCTCCCATCCGAGCTCTCTCTCTTTGCCAGCAGCCATGCCGTGCGCTTATCTCCGTTCTCGCCTACTCTCTCTGACGATTGAAAGCAGGCGAGACGATCCCTGGGTCCACATCTCGTACTCCCTCTGGCTTCTGCATTCGAACTCAATCACCCGTTGTTCTGGCGTTTTCAGCCCAAAATACCGGCGATCCTCTCCCCCCTCCAGCAAGTGCCGGCCTGGCCACGCCGTGACATCCTCGCACACATCAGAGACAACACCTGCACACAATATTTCTTAGAGATTGCAGCCATTTCAGAACTCTAGTTATCCTGCAACAGATGATGAACTAATGATTACACTTCTTCTTCTTGGTGATGGTCCCTGCAACATGTCTGCTCTTCATCTTGAGCATCACCTGTAGAGATCAGTTCAAGATATGTCAAATGGTCACAGTTGTTGAGACTGCTAGAGGTTCGTCGAGCCTTACCACTCCTGTTCGGTGGAGATAAACCGATACGATCTTCCAGTGAAGGGCACCTGCACATTTCCGAGAAGGAGATTGAGTATGCAATCCGGTGAACAGCGTGGAGGTGCAGGTGCAGGTGGTGATAAAATACCTTTCCTGGTGCGCTTGAGGAGCTCAGTCCCTCGAGCGAGGAGCAGCTGGCTGCATAGGCCTAGGAAGTTCTCTTTGGTTCCAATCTCCCGCTGGATTCCTCGTCCTTCCTCTCTGGATGCCGCTGCTGATGGCTGCGCCTGTGGTGGCGTTCACGGTGATCCCCCATCACCCCCTTCTCCACTGGTATGATTGCCGCAATGTTCCATACCTCCTTCAGTGCTCTGGCCTTCAGTGTCGCTGCCCCTCGCAGTGCTGAGAAACAAACAGAATGAAAAGGATCAGCCTCAGTTCTCAATTGAAGCTAGCATCTCAGAAATTGTGGATACCTGTAGCTGCTGCTGCTGTGAGGGTGATAACATCCCCGGGGTTGCGAACGCTGACAGCCGAACCGACCACAGAAGCCAAGTGTTCGCGCTCTGCCCCCAGGACCTCCGCGGCCACGACACACTGGGCTGCCACCAGGCTGGCTGCAGATGCCACCGCCACATCGGTCTTCGCTGCCCGCTCGTCCTTGCGGGACCCTGATACAGCAGCAGTGGCGGCCGCGATTGCAGCGACTGCGGCTGCCACTCCCGCCACCGAGACCGCTGCATGGAGCTGGGCATTGTGTGCTCGAGTCTCCTCTTTCTTCTTCTCCCTCCTCTCCTTCAACCACCTCCCAACCGTCTTGTTGCTTGCAATGTACTGGGGTCTCCTGCTGTTTGTCACTCTGCAGGACTGAAACCATTTCTACACCAAGCAGTCATCAGTTTCATAAAAATTAGTACTACAAACTTACTGCAGTGAATCTGAAAATGGAGGAGGAAGAAAGGGTTTACGTCGTCGACATCAGAAGGGGAGACCGGCGGGCTGTCGCTTAGAGATCCGCCGCTCTGACCGCCGTTGAGGGGGCCGCTGCTGTGGGAGAGCCTCCCTGAGTTGAGAGATGAAACATCGTGCTGAAAAGAAAAGGAAACTTGAGGGGGCAAAAATTGGAGAGCAATTACAAGAAGCTGAAATGAAATTGGATATACAAGTTCAGTAGCTAGCAAGTGTCCTAGTTTCCGTTGGGCTTGAGCTGACCATGTCTTTGAGTTGTAGAATCTAATCTTAATCTGTTACTTGACAAACAATTATGCTGATAGAGCAAAAAGTAATTGAAAATAGGAGGATATAAGAGAGGGAAAACGTTAACAAAAAACAAAAATAGAAGAATAATTGAAGAAACATATTAGTTTTACAAAAATAAATAATTTCAGACCCTCAAATTGGTAGTTTGCTTTTCAGAAATCACTGATTCAAATCTCTCCGTGTGAACATTTGTGACCTCTTGTTCTAAAAAAAATAATAATAATTTCAGAATGTTTTTTTTGGAAGTCAATATGGATGATTTTAATCTATTTCCCCAAAGAAACAAGGAGTGGAAAAATTAAAAAGCTGTAAGCTACAATAAAAAAAAAAATCATAGAAAATAAAAGAGTTAAAGACAGGACCTCACAAATGATCAAAAACAGACAAAATGCAAAAATTGGCTAGAATCCAAAACAGGAGATTTAGAAACCTAGGCAAGTCGAGAGAGAGAGAGAGAGAGAGAGAGAGAGAGAGAGAGAGAGATCTCCCCATTAATTAATAAAAAAACCCAATAATTCCAGAATGTTTTTTTGGAAGCTTACTGTTCTGTTCGGCTGCCTTGCATCTCCAAAATTGAACAAGAAAGAAAGAACCAAAACTGTCAAAACCTTCCTCTTATAATTAATTAAATGTTAAATGGATTTTCCATAGTTTTGAGCGCTCTAGATGTCAACAGCAAGAAGAAGTAAGCCAAAGCATGGAAGCAAAAAAGAAGCCAGAGAGAGAATTATACCCTGCTATGAAACAAGACCAAGAAAATTTTGAAGAGAAACAACAAAAGTGCCAACTCCAACAAGAAGCTTTTTCTTTTTTTCTGTTTTCTTCCTTCTCTTTTTCTTTTTTTGGGGTGGGGGGGGGGGGGGGGGGGGGGGGGGGGGCAAAGATACATAACAAACATAAAGAGAAAAATAAAGAAAACCCAAAACTATTAATCAAAATCAATGGAACAAAAGCTTACAGACTGAGACATGATTCTCTCCATGACAAGCTGAGAAGTGGCACTGGACCCAAATGTGAAAGGGTTGCCAGCAACAGCTTCCTCCTCCTGCTCCTCATCCTCGAGCTCTCCCATGGCATCCTCTGGTATGGGGCCCACAAGAGCAGTGGGCTTGGAGACGTCGAGAGCTGGGGGGATCCATGAGCGAGAGAGGAACTGAGGAGGGAAGTGAGAGTGAGGTGGCCTTGCCCTTGGGGAGAGGGACTCTAAGGCTAAGCTGCTGGTGCTGTCCATGATGATGCCTCTCTGGCGTTGTTGAAAGGTTTTTGTTGCGTGGGGTTTTATAGCAAGAGAATTTGGACACAGACACACACAGAGAGAGAGAGAGAGAGAGAGAGAGAGCAGGGCCCGTAAGTAGGGGTGCCATCGGATCGGATACGGATCGGATATTACCTCTATCATATCCATATCCGCACCCAACCTTCAGATACGGATACGGATACGGATATTGACGGATGTGGAAAAATGATATCCGTATCCGCCAAAATCGGATGTCAGATATAAATCGGATATTAGCGGATCGGATGCGGATACTAATCGGATATGTTAAAAATGGATATGGATAAAGATAAATTAAACAGAAATACTTATATTACTTTTTATCTCATCTACTACAATATTAAATGTGAAACATACTATGATATTATTGTGTACATATCAATACATTCATCGTATTCATTGTCATTTGGCTTCTATAACAATAGATTACACGTCCTCCGGTGCTAAATGCCGATTCGGATGACATGGTTGATGTCGAAATACTCAAAATATCATGTGGTGCTCTTGAAAGAATCGAATACTTTTCACTATTACTTTTTCACCAACTCAAAATATCAAAATTTAATACCTTATTCCATTGAAGAATAGTCTTCTCCATACCGATATCATTATGAAGCACGCAACATTCGGATATCGGATCGGATACGAATAAGATATTACTTTTACCGTATCCGTATCCGCACCTACATTTCGGATACGGATACGAATATTGACGGATGTGAAAAAAATGATATCCGTATCCGGATTAGAGGCGGATTCGGATGCGGATATCCGCGGATAATCCGTATCCGGTGGCACCCCTACCCGTAAGGGATGGGTCTTGTTCTGTGACAAGAACTTCTCTCTCCTCATTCGGCACTCTCTCTCTCTCTCTCTCTCTCTCTCTCTCTCTCACTCTCTCGATCTCTCGATGCACTGAAATGTCTTTTATTTATTAACCATGTAATGAGATTATCCCACTGGCTAAATCAATGCTCCAAATAAAATGTGGGAGCTGCCCGCCTGCTAGGCTGTTGGGAAGGATGTAGGAGAAAAGGAGCTTAACTTTTCTTATCCTCATCTCTGTTTTTTTTCCCTCCACTCTCATGCCCAAAAAAGAAATAGAAAGATTTTTTTTATCACCTTAATATTGATGAATGTCAAAGAAATGGATCAGAGAAAAAAATATATATATATTTAGAGTTGACAGAAAAAGCATTTCGTTTAGGGGCTTTTTGGTTAGGAGTGAAAAAGAGGAAGCGAGGAAGTAGCAGTAGTTCCCTTCGAACTTGAGAATGGTTAGTAAGTTTTCCGGTGTTTGGATATTTTAGGAAAGTGTGATTTGAAAAATATTATGCCTTTTCTGGTATTTGGATGGTAATGTGGAAATGAAAGTGGAAAAGCTGATCACAAAGTTGATCGCAAAATAACACTAAAAATAAAAATTAATTAAAAATAAAAATTTGACTGTAATTAGAATGCAAGTGTGATTTACATGATCACAAATTAACTGTTTTGTGCTATAGTTTATTACAAATGAGATTTACATGACCACAAAATTAACTGTAGCACCCTGGATGTGAGAAAATAATTGTGTCAAAGAGAAAAGAGAAAAGGAAAAGAGGTTTTCTCATTTTCTTTTTCCGGTGTTTGAATAGATAATCACGCCCCACTATCCAAAATACAATATAACAGGACGTGATAAGATCGACGACGTGCGCACGCGGGGTATGAGAGCCCTACGTAAACACGATAAGCCTACTGTAGACCTGTACAAGTCTCATTATAAGGCGAGAACATTGCTGATATATTATATTACATGTAACAAGAGTACACAAATATAGTACATATGAGTCCATCAGCACATTTAGGAAAATGTACAGTACAACTACATATTACAGTATAACTACATAACTAAAATATAAAAAGAGTACGATTATGAAAATATATTGGAAGTCAAAAGCGACAACAAGGTCACGAACTGTCCTACTGCTGTTCAGCCAAAACGTCTAGGTATAACAACTTCCAGGGTTAATCTTCTCATCTCCTCGATCAACGTCTTCTGTTCAGTGAGGATCATAGCAGCCGGTCTCCTACTTAGCACATCTGGCACCACATTCATTTGTCCTGGGTGGTAATAAAGATTCAGATCATATTCTGCTATGAGTTCAAACCACCTTCTCTGTCTTATATTTAACTCTTTCTGAGTGAAAATGTATTTCAGACTCTCAGGTCAGTGTAAATCTCCACTCGAGTCCCAGTAAATAATATTGCCAAATCCTCAGGGCGAATATAATAGCCGCCAATTCTCAGACATGAGTCGGATAATTCTGCTCATGTGACTTGAGCAGTCTTGAGGCATAAGCCACCACTCTATCATATTACATAAGCACACAAGCAAGCTCCTGTCCTGATGCATCACTGTATATAACAAAATCACCCAATTGATCTGGAATAGCAAGAATCGGTGCGGTTGTCAGCCTGTGCTTTAGTCTGCGAAGGCTGCTTCACAATCTTCTATCCAATTAAATCTCTCTCCTTTCTTGGTCAAATGTGTCAAGGGTTTCGCAATCTTTGAAAAATCTTTCACAAACTTCCTATAATATTCAGGTAAGCCTAAGAATTGTCTCACCTATGTTACTGATTTAGGAGTCGGCCATTTCTCTTCTGCTTTCACTTTCTTGGGTCTACTGCCTTGACCTGAAATAATATGTCCAAGGAAGTCAACACTTTTCAGCTGAAAGGCACATTTGCTCAACTTCTCATATAACCGCCTCTCTCAGCACCTGGAGCATGGTCCTGAAATGTTTTGCATGTTCTCCTCGAGTTTTGGAATAAATAAGGATATCATTAATGAAAACTATTACAAACTTATCCAAATAAGGAGAGAACACTCTATTCATCAGATCCATGAAGACTACTGGGCATTGGTGAGTCTAAAAAGTATTACTAGAAACTCATAATGGCCATATCTCGTGCGAAAAAGCAGTCTTTGGAATATCTGATGAGATGATGGAGGTGGTGGCGTTGAGGTGATGGAGTTGGTGGCACAGGTGAGGTTGGGGGGGGGGGGGAGCGGTTATTTTTTTGGGTTTAATGAAAATGGGGGTTTTAATGTTACTTAGGTCGGTTAATAAGAATAGTGTAGAAAGTTAGAGAAAATGTTAAGGTCGGTTAATTGGAAAAATGTAGAAACGTAGAGAAAATTTTACAGTCTGTTAGATTATTAGGCTTTGTTATAGGATTTTAAATAAAAGTTTCATTATATTTAAATAATTGGGTCAAAATTCGACTAGTTCAGAATAGTCCCAAAAATTATGTAAAATAAAAATATTATTCTAAGACATAATGTGAAGTCGGATTTTAAAAAGTCAAACCGGCTTGCCAATTAAAAATCTTGAAAGGATCAGTGATACCGGGTGACACCTGCCCGACCCGATTTTGGAATAATTCAGAAAAATCTCCAAAAATACCTGAAAGTAGAAAATAAAATTTTAAAGAATATAAAGAAGTAGATTCTAGAAATTTTA
This sequence comes from Agave tequilana, assembly GCA_038442645.1. NCBI lineage: Eukaryota > Viridiplantae > Streptophyta > Magnoliopsida > Asparagales > Asparagaceae > Agave > Agave tequilana. The sequence goes on from JAVJIF010034605.1 coordinate 154,735, forward strand.
CTCTATGTGTGACTTAAAAATCCTAGGGTGAATTATCAGTATTGGTTGACTCTGATTTTGGATAATTTCCAAAATAATCCGGAAAATTTTTCAGAAATTTCAGAAAATTCAAAATATTAGAAATAATTTGTGAAACTGAAACTAGTTAATCTGGCTATCAGGTTGGTCAAATCACTGCATACGCCACATCGTATATTAATACAGTGACGCGTATAACTACGGCTGAGGGTTACACTTCTACCCACCTAATAACAAAAATTTCGTCCTCGAAATTTAAATAGAAACTTAGAATGCAACAGGTTATAATAAATAAGATCTTTAGAATGTGATACCTAAGAGTCAGAGAACAGGTAAGGGTACTTCTCTCGAACTTCTTCCTCCAGCTCCCAGGTGGAATCTCCCGGGGAATTAGGATCCCACGCTACTCGAACTAAAGAAATCACCTTGTTCTTAAGGACCTTCTCTCTACGATCAATTATTGCCGCCGGTTGAACTTCATAAGTCAAATCTGATCTCAGCGTCAATTCTAAATAATCAAGGATGTGTTTCTCATCAGACACATATTTTCAAAGCTGAGACACATCAAACACGTCATGTACTCCTTCCAAAGATGGAGGCAATGCCAGCTTATAAGCGACTGCACCTATTAGCTCTACAACCTTAAATGGCCAAATATATCTTTGACTCAGCTTCCCTTTACTTCCAAATCTGATAACTCCTCATGTAGGTGATATTTTAAGAAATACATGATCCTCAATCACAAAATCCAAGAGTCTCCTATTAGAATCTGCCCAACTCCACTGACGGCCTTGTGCAGCTTGTAGATGCTTTCTGATCTGAGTTACTTTATCCATAGTTTGAGTTATCAGCTCTGGCCCAAGTAGTTTTCGTTCACCAATGTCGTCCCAACACACGGGTGATGTACATTTCTGTCCATATAGAGCCTCAAATGGTGACATCTGAATACTAGCCTGGTAACTGTTATTATATGAGAATTTAACTAAATGTAGGTGATATTCCCAGGACCCCTTGAAATCCATAACACAGGCTCGTAGCATGTTTTCTAGAATTTGTATAACCCTTTCAGATTGCCCATCAGTATGGGGGTGATAAGCAGTGCTGAATTTCAACTTGCTTTCCAGACTAGTCTACAGACTCTGCCAGAAATGGGATAAAAATATTATGTCTCACTCTGACACAATACTCACTGGTACTCCATGCAATCACACTATCTCTTGCAGTAGTGCTTTGATAAAGCTTCAGTAGACTGCCCCACTCTAAAATGTATAAAGCGAGCGCTCTTGGTCAGTCTGTCAACTATCACCCAGATAGTGAAATCACCTAGAGGGGGTGAATAGGTGACTAACTAATCTAATAGGGAATTAATGCGAAATTAAAACTATTTATGCAAGCTAAAAATTCTTAAGCACAACACACCAATTATAACCTAAGAGTGTAGCCGAATTTCCCGTGAAAGGCTCTGGACTATCTCCTCAAGATTCCTCTAGATAAGAGTTGAGGTGCTGCTTTGACTTTCTTGGTTGAATACAAGTGTGAGCAAATAATCCCCAAGCATATAACAATATAAGCACAAATATATCAAGCAAGTAAAGATATGAGCAATAAGCAAGATATAAAGACAAGTGAGAGATAGAGAGAGTAATCGCAAACACGGGAGATTTGTTTCAAGATTCGAGCACACTTGCTCTACGCCCCCGCCTTCAACACTTGAAGGATTTCCACTAAAAACCGATCGCACCGGATCACTTGGTGTCGCAACACCTACAAGCGAGTTCACACTAGAACTCCTTTGGACTCTCTAGTCCCTCTCTTGTTCCCGCAAGAACAACACACCGCAAGCACGCAAGCTTGCCGAGGCTGCACCTCTACAATGAGCTCTCACTAGAATTCGAAACACCGCGAACCCACAAGTCCGCCTCCTCAAAGTACAAAAATGAAAACTTTGGTGATCACAACACTTTGATCGCCTAAAATCCTCTCACAATAAAGAATCCTATAGGATTGATATAGCAATGGATAGCTCAAGTATTTGTGAGAAAACTAGGATTGAAGTTGTGGTGAAAAACACAAGAAATCACTTTTGAAAACTCTTGATAAACTCTCTTTTGAATGGAAGTATTTGGCTCTAAAATAAGTGGAGATAAACACTTAATAGATTAGGAAAAACTAGCTTTTAAACTCTCCAAAAATCTTATCTCAAACAGCCCAAGGGAAGCCCAATTTTATAGGCTCCTCAAAAACTAGCCGTTGCAGGCCAAGTCAGCAGTCTGCACTGCTGTCGGTCGACCGGCCGGTCGACCGGCTAACGATCAGATTTCTGACCGTTGAGCCAGCGGTCGACCGGCCGGTCGACCGTGGCCTAGATACAGAGAGTAGAGCTCTCTACCGGTCGACCGCCTGGTCGACCGGGGCCATTTCCAAAGAGCAGAGCTCTCTAGCGGTCGACCGGGTCAGTCGACCGGCCCTCCAACAAACAAGGCGTGCACATTTTCTGCATGTCGGTCGACTGCCCGGTCGACCGACTCGTCGACCGTGCGGTCGACCAGTAGAAGCCAAAACAGTATTTTTTTAGGGATTAAAAGTTTGTCATTTTACCTTCAATAAAATCTCATAAAATCTCTAAAAATCTACAAAAATAAGTTCAGTATAGTAATTTGATATACAAACATGTTTGGGTAAAAATCAAAACATGTTACAAACATTTTGAACTATTTTTGTGACTTAGAAATTTTGGCTTAAAACAAAAACCGTATTTTCCAAATTGATTTTTTTCAAAACTTCTCCAAATACAAAAACAAGATATTTTAAACACTTTAAAGCTTAGTGTGTATGGATATGATCCACTACACATATGTGATGAAATATCTAGACATTAAGCTCTAAAATAGTTTTGGTTAAAACACATGTATATATGAAACTCTAAAAACCAAAACGGTATTTTTCTAAAATGAGAATTCTTTTGTATTTTTTCAAAATGAAAACTCTTTTATAAAAACTCATCTAAATCTTGTGTGTGAGTGTATTGATACTTGAGCAATCCACCAACTATTCTATCCTTTATATTTTATCTAAAAATAAAATCTTAACAAAACAAACCTAGACACAAGTCTCTTCTCTCACTTGAAGTCTTCTTCTCCTTCTTGACTTGGTCTAAACTTTGATCTGAAGAGCTAGATTCCTCTTGAGTACTTGATGTGGTCTTGATGCACAAGCTCTTAAATCAACATGTGCTAACTCCAAAACTTGACTTTAAATCTTTTGTTGAAGCTACACACCTACTAAGATCTTTATCATATATTTGGGACTAATCAAACACAAGATCATTAGCACTATAACTACATGAGTTAATCATTATCAAAACTAGAGTGATAGGCCTTTAGGCCAACAACCTCCCCCTTTTGATGATGACAAAACTCATGGAGTTATATATGCATGGATTAAAGCTAAGTTTCATAGAAGCTCCTCCTAACTCATGCATAACAATAAACAAATAAGATATGGCAATGAAGCGCATAAAACTAAATAAACATATATGCATCAATAGGGTGAGAGAAACATGCACAAATCAAAAGTTCTTTTTCCAAAAACTTTATCCCCCTTTTTGTTTAAAACTTTCAAAAACATTCTCCCATTTTATAAAACACAAGATGCATAAACTCAATATATGTAAAAACTCAAACATGCATATATAAACTCAAAATCTTTCTTCCCCTTTTTTGTCAATTATCAACAAAGGGGTAAAAACCAAATCAACAATAAAGATATATATGCGATATACATTCATGAAGAGGAAGACGCTAAGTTAACTTCCCTGCATTTACATGAAGAAGGGATGACAAGCCCTAACTCACATAACACATAATATGCAATGCATAAATAGAGATGTGAAGCTCCCCTTACACATGTGTATCACATAAGGAAGAGATGTCAACCTCCTCAATATAAGTTACACTCAACATGAATTTATATGTAGAAGAGATGTTAAGCTCCCCTTGCATGTAGACAATACATATCAAAACATTTTAACACAAATTTTGATAATTACTTAAATAAATTTTGAAATATCATATAAACAATATTTTACCAGTTGTAAATAAACAATGCAAATTTTGATTTTTTTTAAATCAACAAATCAATTTGAGATATCAAAAGATTTTGATAACATATGAAATAGAAAATTTGTGATACCAATTGAAATTGAAACACTTGTACATTTTTTATATCAATGAAGGAAAATATTTGAAACATATATACCAATTGAAATATATGGTAAATTTTTGATACCAAATAGGTAAAACATATTGATACCAAATAAAATTTAAACCCAATTGAAAATTGAAACATATCGATACCAATTGAAGTATATGGTAAATTTTGATATCAATAAAAAAACCGAATGAAAATAATGCATAAGCTTATTAAAGTACCAATTGAGATACCAATTGAAAATCAAGATTTAAATTAAGCTTAGCATAAACAACTTTGTGTTTTAAACATGTAAATGTATCGTAAATCAAGCACAAACACATCAATATATGTATGAAAATGAAAATACCAATAGAAATTCATATAATTTGAAATTTAAAGCATACATATATAGAAACAAAATTATGAGCATACAAAGAGATATTAATTGAAATACCAATTAAAAATATGATGAGAAGCAAGTGTTCAACTCATAAAAATTCACCCTTTTCATGCACATGATAAAAAATATTTAATTTGAGCATACAAGGCATGGTCGCCCATCCATCCGCCCTTCAAGGAGTGGTAGGAGTTTTCAAAAATAAGAGTTTGAAAATATTTTAGCATTAAAAATACTACCAAATAAAGAATACATAATTAGTTAAAAGTAATTTTTGAAAAACTAGTTAAAGATCCTTCAAATATGAAAATAAATATATATATATATCTCATGAGTTATACTAAATACACAAATATTGTCACTCAGAATGATAAAGCTCAAAAATGCTCATGAAAACATAGTCATGAGAAAACAAATAAAATATGAGTGTACAAACAAATAAAACATAATCGCATATTCATAAAAAATAGTCAATTAGGCTAAAAAACATCAATCATGTGAAAAACATGAAAATTTATTTTATCAAACAAATATGAAAATCATAAAGATTTTATTTTTCATTTAAAAATAACATTCAAGGTATATGTATGATTTATCCAAGGCTAACAATATACATATATATCCTAAACTAAAATGAGTTCATAATGTAATTTGCATGAAAACAAGTGACTCAAGAGCATACATGTATATTTATTAGTTTTGAGGAAAAGATTACATATACATGAAGCAAAAATATGAAAATAGGCAAAACAAGTATAAATGAGTGAATCATCAAAATTAGGCTATACAAGCGCATGTAGTGAGTACAAATGAGTAATGAAGTACAAACATATATGAATCAAATATTGCTCACTACTTGTACACGTATGTATACAAGTTTTGACAAAAACTTTATCTAAACAAGTATTTACCACATGAAGCACAGAACATGATTATTTTACATAACACTAAAATATGCTAAAATCATCAAATATTAATGCATGTAAATAAAATAGAAGTTTAGAGATAGTTACCAAACCATAAGAACTATACTCTAAGTCTCCAAAATATAGTGGTCGTCCCACCAAACCTTCCTTGATAGCGGTGCATCAATATGTGTGTCCATCTAGTCCATGTGTATTCACCACCAAGACACCAAACCTCTCACGTCATGTGAGAGCCCACACCTACATCAAACACACAGGGTGGGAATTTTGGTACCCATTTTCTTTTGAGTCCACGGGGGTTAGCTTTGTTCGGAACCCAAATATTTTATTAGCAAAATTAAAGAATTAATTCTATCATAACAAAATTTGCAAAATGGCCTTTGCGGCCGCAATGTGTACACTTGTACACTCTATCATGCATATGTGTATGAGTGTGATCATGACGTGCAAAGTGTGCATATGCATGTTGTGGATGAGGTGCATGAATATGTGGAGCTTGTTTCCTTTAAAACAAGGTTTCCAATTTAGAATGGTTAAATGCACATTTGCTCAAAGTTGAGCTCAAACAATTTATTTTATTTTTCAAAAATTTAACTTCATTTTTAGTAGTAGCATGAAAAGCTTGGTCAATAATCTTATTCTTTTTAGAAAATTTTTTTCTTTTAAAATAATTTCTTTTCAAAGAGGTGTTTTCTTGCAAAGCAATCTCCTTTTGTTTTTCTACCAAATAATTTTATCTTTCATAGAAGTATTTCCTTCACAAATATTATTTAGCTTAGAGGACAAGGAAATATTCTCATTTTTCAAAAATTCATTTTTTTAGAAATGCATTCTAATTTATTTTGAAATGAATCTTTTCTTTTAACAAGCAATCAAATTTATTTTTCATTTTCTTATTTTCCTTTTTAAGCATGTCATATTTTTCTAGAAGTTGTTGACAAATGAAGCAAGTTCATTATAGGACATATCAACATCCTCTTCTACCTTGGATTCGGTATTTACCTCAAGGGGGTTATTCCCTTGGACCATGTAGCATACGTTGGAAGCTTCACTTCCAACATCCGAGTTGCTCCCGCATAATATTGTTCTTGTTCGCTAAGGGAGACAGTAGTGTTCCATACTATAAAAGCTGTATCAAGATTAGATACCCTACATAGATAATCATCACTTAGGGTGACTTTAAAGCATGAATGGCTTTTATATTAGCCTCAAAATACTTTCATTTGAACAATATGAATTTTTAATAGTAGAAAGATAAACATGAATGCCTAGGCCTTTGAGGTACATAGACATGTTAACTTTCCAAATTTGGATGTTAAGAATGTCAAAAGTGGGAGCTGACATGAAATCCATGTGTGTGTAAACAACTATTGTGATTAGCTATAAATGAGGATCTTTAACTCAAGGTTGTTAGACTCAAATCAAAAGCACTTGGCTCTGATACCAATTGAAATCACCTAGAAGGGGGTGAATAGGTGACTAGCTAATCTAATGGTGAATTAATGCGGAATTAAAACTATTTATGCAAACTAAAAATTCTTAAGCACAACACACCAATTATAACCTAAGAGTGTAGCCGAATTTCCCGTGAAGGGCTCTAGACTATCTCCTCAAGATTCCTCTAGATAAGAGTTGAGGTGCCACTTTGGCTCTCTTGGTTGAATACAAGTGTGAGCAAACAATCCCCAAGCATATAACAATATAAGCACAAATATATCAAGTAAGTAAAGATATGAGCAAAAAACATAAGCAAGATATAAAGATAAGTGAGAGATAGAGAGAGCAATCGCAAAAGATTTGTTTCGAGGTTCGAGCACACTTGCTCTACGTCCCCGCTTTCAACACTTGAAGGATTTTCACTAAAAATCGATCCCATCGGATCACTCGGTGCCGCAACACCTACAAGCGAGTTCACACTAGAACTCCTTTGGACTCTCTAGTCCCTCTCTTGTTCTCGCAAGAACAGCACACCGGAAGCACGCAAGCTTGCCGAGGCCGCATCTCTACAATGAGCTCTCACTAGAACTCGAAACACCGTAAACCCGCAAGTCTGCCTCCTCAAAGTACAAAAATGAAACCTTTGGTGGTCACAACACTTTGATCACCTAAAATTCTCTCACAATAAAGATCCCTATAGGATTGATATAGCAATGGATAGCTCAAGTGTTTGTGAGAAAATTAGGATTGAAGTTGTGGTGAAAAACACAAGAAATCACTTTTGAAAACTCTTCATAAACTCTCCTTTTGAATGAACGTATTTGGCTCTAAAATAAGTGGAGATAAACATTTAATAGAGTAGGAAAAACTAGCTTTTAAACTCTCCAAAAATCTTATCTCAAATAGCCTAAGGGAAGCCCAATTTATATGCTCCTCAAAAACTAGCCGTTGCAAGCTAAGTCAACAGTCTGCACTGCTGTCGGTCGACCGCTCGGTCGACTAGACAATGGTTAGATTTCTGATCGTTGAGCCAGTGGTCGACCGGCCGGTCGACCGTGGCCTGGATACAGAGAGCAGAGAGCCCGTCGACCTGGGCCATTTCCAGAGAGCAGAGCTCTCTGGCGGTCGACCGTTGACCGGCCCTCCAACCAAATAAGGCGTGCATGTTTTGTGAACGTCAGTCGACCGCCCCGTCGACCGACTCCTGGCTCGATCGACCGTGCGGTCGACCGGCAGAAGCCAAAACAGAATTTTTTTGAGGGATTAAAATTTTGTCATTTTACCTTCAATAAAATCCCATAAAATCTTTAAAAATCTACAAAAATAAGTTTAGTATAATACTTTGATATACAAACATGTTTGGGCAAAAAATCAAACATGTTACAAATATTTTGAACTATTTTTGTGACTTAGAAAGTTTGGCTTAAAACAAAAACTGTATTTTTTCAAATTGATTTTTTTTCAAAACTTCTCCAAATACAAAAAACAAGATATTTTCAACACTTTAAACCTTAGTGTGTATGGATATGATCCACTACACATATGTAATGAAATATCTATGTTTTTGACTTTAAGCTCTAAAACAGTTTTGGTTAAAACCATGTATATATGAAACTCTAAAAATCAAAACGGTATTTTTCCAAATGAAAATTCTTTTGTATTTTTTCAAAATGAAAACTCTTTTATAAAAACTCATCTAAATCTTGTGTGTGAGTATATATGATACTTGAGCAATCCACCAACTATTCTATTCTTTACATTTTATCTAAAAATAAAATCTTAACAAAAACAAATCTAGACACAAGTCTCCTCTTGAAGGTCTTCACTTGAAGTCTTCTTCTCCTTCTTGACTTGGTCCAAACTTTGATCAAAGAGTTAAACTCCTCTTAAGTACTTGATGTGGTCTTGCTGCACAAGCTCTTGAATCAATATGTGCTTGCTCCAAAACTAACTTTAAATCCTTTGTTGAAGCTACACACCTACTAAGATCTTGATCATATATCTGGGACTAATCAAACATAAGATCATTAGTACTATAACTACATGAGATAATCATCATCAAAACTAGAGTGATGGGCCTTTGGGCCAACAGATAGCATTGTGACCTTTTGAACTTCTTGGCAGTGTAGTCACAAAATTCATAATAATATGTTCCCACTTTCATTCAGGAATAGGAAGCGATCGCAATAAACCAGCGATCCTCTGGTGCTCTGCTTTTACTTCTTGGCAGACTAGACATTTAGATATAAATTTGGCTATTTCTCTTTTCATCCCATGCCTCCAGAAATGTTGTTTAAGATCCCGATATGTCTTTGTTCCACCAGGATGAATATTATAAGGAGAGTTGTGAGCTTCTGCTAATAACTCTTGTCAAACATCTCCTTTAGGCACACATAACCGTGCACCATTTCTCAAAGAACCATCTTCATGAAGATGTAAATCAGTTCTTAATCCAACTTCCACCTGATCCCTAAATTTTTGGAGTTGCTTGTCACCTGCTTGAGCTTCCTTTATACTGGCTATTAAAGGTGACTGGAGTTGTAGTGCCATAGATAGGGAGGGAAGTGAGAAATGACAATTCCCCATTTCCTTACTTCCGCCCACTTTCTTAAAACCAAACAGCCCTACCTCATCGCTTTGGAAAGTTAAAAAAAAGTAAAATTTTGGGTAAAAGACGTGAAAGGGACATTTTTGGTTACTTGTGACTTTCAAAGCGGAGAACTTTCAACAATAAAGAAATTGCTTATTCAATTGTTGAAGTAGAGGTGTCAGCTGTTCCAAGCTGGCACGACTACTCGCGCAGGCACGACCCGCTTGGGCCCGAGCCTGGCCAGGTGATATCCAGGCCAGACCTAGCCCGGGTCTGCGTCCCACAAGGGCTGGATCCGTGTTTGGATAAATCAGCCCTGGCGGCCCATGTACGGGCTTTGGCATGGCCCGCCTGGGCCAGCCCGGCCGCCACCCCCCTCTGCCCTTACCCCTGCCCCTCCACCTCCAGCCACCAGTCGCCGCCGCCCCTCTGTCGTCCTCCACCCGTCACCCTCCGGCCGCCACACTGTCCCCTCCCCTGTCTTTCCCCCCACTCTGCCACCTCGCTGTTGTCTTCTCCGCCCGCCACTCCTCCAAAATATTTTCAAAAATTTGTAAACGACCGAGTTCGACCTTGGACCTCAAACACAAGTCACAAGCCTGATGACCAACTGGCCAACCCAACAACTGTGAAAAGAGTAGAGAGAAAAAGTATTTAAATTGTCTAATAAGTTTTATTATTTTTTTAAAAATAAACGGGCCGGCCCGACCCAGCCTGGGTCGGGCCCGGATTAGGGACAGTCGGGACGCGGGTCGAACCCGAGTCCTCCAAAGGGCACCCGGGCCCGGCTGTCCAAAATTTGGCCACGGGGCGAGCGGGCACGGCCTGTCCCCTTGGCCCGCCATGCCCGAGCCGGGCCCGTTTGACAACCCCTTTGTTGAAGTTTTTTCTGCTACTTTCCCATGGGATTGTGTAAATGCACAAGGTATGCTACACAAAGTTTTGAAAATCTTATATGTTTGTTTATTTGATGTATGGGAGCAAATATTTTCACCCCAAAAAATAATAAAGGCACCCCACAAGTTAATACCAGTTTGCCATTATTTTTTTGACAATATCACCATTAGTGAAAAGTCCAAAATGCCCCTTTTCCTTTCTCCTCTCCTCCCCTCCCCGGTCTCCCCCACTTCCCCCCTCCCTCCTCCCTCCCTCTCCTTCTTCTCCTCTCCCTCCCCCTCTCTTTCTCCCTTCCCCCCTCCTCGCCCTCCTCCTCCCCCCTGCCTCCCTCTCCTCCACCAGATCTCCCCCACCACCCTCCCAGCCGCCCCCCAATCTGTTTTGGCGAGCGGGGGAGGGGATTGGGAGAGGGTGGGATGGGCAGGGTGGGAAGAACCGGGGGAGGAGGAGGGGCGGGGGAGGTCGGGGGGAGGAGGGCGGGGGAGGTCAGGGGGGAGTAGGTGCTCGCCGGCGAAGGAGGGGCGGAGGTCGGAAGGTTGCCACGAAGGACTGAGAGGAGGAGGAGGAGGAGGAGAAGAAGAAGAGGGCATTTTGACATTTTAAAAAAAGAGGAGGTGCCTTCATCAATTTTGGGGGTGCCTTCAACATTGGGGTGCCTTCATCATTTTTTGGGTGGAAATATCCGCTCCCTTGGTGTATACATGTTTGAGTAATGAAGTTAAATAGAAGAGCACTGCAACAACAATCACTGTCATGTGAGAGTTGCTCATTTTAAAGGTAGCTTTGCCGATCAAACAACACAGTAGAATGTATGACTATTGCTATGATACGAGGAATTGCAATACGACCCTATTGGAGCCATGCATCCCACCAAAGTTCGAGGGAGAGTATGTTGAAACTGGCTTCCTTGAAAGTCGGTTTAGGGTTAGATTTGGGGTTTTCTAATGCATTCTTTGTGAACTATTAGATCTCATCATCAGATGAGCTCGATCCAAAGATTCTTATCAGAAAAAGGAGACTACAATGGCTTAAAATATAGCCCTATAGCACTCCTTTGATTATCATCCATCTATTGATGTCTCCATGTACAGAGAACTCGGGACTGCATTGTGTACAATGGGGGGGTTCTTGTGGTCAGGTTTGAAGAAATTTTACTTAGACTAGAGATCCTCTCTTTTTCTAGATTTAAAGAATCAAACTATTAGAAATCAAATAAAACAAAGAATAAACTGGTGAAAATCAACGTGGCAACTCTAGAGGGGGTAAATAGAGTTTGCAAGCAATTCTAAAAACTAATGTCAATTTTAATTGGATGAAGCAAAATAGCTAACACAACACGTAAATAGCAATGTTAGTGCAATAAATCAATTATAAGAGAGAGTGAGTGAGAGAGATGTAGTAATAAAGAGTCGACACACGATTTATAGTAGTTCCACCTCCAACCAGTCTACTCCACTGCCTAGAAGCCTCTTCTCTAGGATTTCAACCCAACTTTTAATTGCTTGTTTTCTTTCCGTGTAGTAGCATAGACTTTTACGCCGATATTATTTTCAAGTAGAAGCCCAACTTTTACACTTGCTTCTTTTGCGGGTCGAAGTATAGACCTTACCGACTTTCTTTACAAATAAAATCCTAAACCTTGCATCAAATCACTTCCCATGTAGTTGATTTTCTTACAACAAGATTCCACAATATGAGCTTGTTTTCTGACAGAATGAGAATCAATATAGGACAAATATTAAATAAAGTTTACAACTTTGAAGCTCTAATGATAAAAAGAATCAAGAACAAAATTTAACTTGGCACTTTAGATCTTGATGCACGAACATTAAGATGCAAGGTTGGATTTAGAATCTCTAGGAACTTTGAAAATGATTGAGAGAGAGAGAGGTGTAGAAAGTATGGAACAATTTCTCAATAAATAGAACTTGAAAGCACAAAAAAATCATTCTTTTGAATTTGAATAAGATCAAAAATAAGTTATTAAAAATATTTGCCCAAGATTTTTGTGAATGAATTCCATTTTTAACATTATCCTTTGGAAAGAATAATGTAGACTAGTATCTATAGGTACGACAAGATATGGTTAGGTGAAAACAAGTTCAGCCCACATGATAAGATCTAAATTCTCTCAAGTTGGCAAAACTATTCATGATGGGTCGACTGCCAAGAAGCTTTGGTCGATTCGTTGTCACCAAGTATGTATAAAAGCCAATTCAAAATAAAGATCAACGAACAATCTAGGAGTCGATCAAGTCAAAGATGAAATCTCAACAGTCAAAACTTATTGTATGATTGGGTTGACTTGTACTTGATCACAAATAAAGAAACAAGGTTAATTCAAAAAGATCCCTCTAATTTTCAAAACCTGGAGCAACCTAGCAGTCGATCCGCAAAAGTCCAAAACTGGACTTCAGTGTTGGGTGGTTGACTTGGTGGACGATCTGAGCTCCACCTGAGAGTTGGGGTGCAACTCTTAGGCAAACAAAATTGCAATCAATTTGAATCCGTCCTGAGAGCATTGAGCTCAAGTGAACGGAGCCGCGAATGAAGTGGCAGTTGATCTATGAAATTTCACACCACTCAGTCAACTTTGGGCCGTCGACCAATATTGACAGTCGATCCGTTGTCACTTGTCCTACTAGCATGCATACCAATGGTTCAACCCACATGTTCTAGCGGTCGAATCCAACATTCCCACTCTTACAAAAATTGATTTAAATGCCTATAAATAATATTAAATAATTTGTGTAGATCTCAAAAGGCGTAAATCAAAGTCGATAAGTCCAAATAAATAATTTAAAAGTAATTTAAAGGATTTCGAGTGTAACAATAAAACTTTGAGAGGAAACATACTTGAGATCAAATTTGAGCTTATACGCACAAGTATGAATATGAATTCTAGTGCCAAATTAAACTCTTAACTCAGTTCTTCTTACCTCACATAATCTCCTTAAATAGATTTAGCAGAATTTGGTTCCATAACCCTAACTCCACTAGATTTAACTTGATAAATTGAGTACTTTGAGCTAAAATTTTGTCATCATCTCTTTTACTATAGGAGATCTGATCCATCCAACGTCCATCACAAGTGTTTTGTCTGAATCAAAACACAAAATAGACTAGAATCTGCGTAAACCATGATGACCAAACTTGACTTGTAAATGCTTGATCGAATCTTGTGGGGCCAGAACAATATGAGAATCAATTTCATGGCATGCCACGTGTCTAGAGCTAGTGAACAAGAAGTAGTTCTATGTGTGTGATTTGAGATTATTGGGTACAGATAAATAATAGAATGTGAAACTCATACTGATAAAGTTTTATTGTCCTTCCCATATGATTGAGCAATACAACTCTTCTGTTCAAGTCAACTAACCTAGTCAGGTGTTTAATCTAGTGCACTTTTTTTAGAGATAGTGGCTAGTTAAAGATGGTGGTGGTTAGATACAATGGTAAGATCTTCTACTCTCTCTCTCTCCCTGACATTTTGTCTATCTGTATCTTATCATCAGTATTTCTCCCTTTTTATATGGTATGTGGTTATAAAAGTATTCATTGTCTATTGTTTTATTATAATTTTATAATGAAACAGAATGGATTTTCATCTATTATGTAAATAGAAGGATAAGTGAGTTATTACTTGTAGGGATGGAAGACACAAATTATCTTATCTAATCAATAGTGTTACTCATTATGAATGTAGTGTTTCCTCAAATTTACATAAGCTTCACCAAATTACTTAACACCTTTTAGGCCTTGTTTGGCGACAAGAGTTAGCTCATGAATTGAGCTAATTCTTTCTAACTCTTATCAAACGATTATAAATTGACAAGAGTTACCCAGAAATGATGATTTGAAATAGATCAAAACCACCACCAAAACCATCTTGAAAAAAACCTTATTAAAGAGTTGCTAATTCCATCAAAAAGTTGAAATTAGCTTCTCCCTTTCTCTCTATCTCAACTCCTAACTCTAACTAAATCTAATTCTAACCAAACAACCCACAAAACCTAATATATTGACTCTTTTCTAGTTCTCTTCTTCCAAGACCTAAATCATAGGGTTTTATATATTGAAGATGAGGATGTGGAATGAGTATCTTCAAGGGTTTTTAGAGTTCCCTTCTAACTCTAAGAGGGGGGTTGGAATAAGAGAAGGACATGCTAACTACTTTTTTACATTCTATATTCTTTGAACTTATATTTTATTTTATTTTCTTATTATTTTCAGTTAAATCTAATTGAAAAAAAATATCTATAATACTCTAATTATAACAATGGGGTCCATGGTTTAGGTTTATTAAAAGTCACAAATCTTCTTATTGATATATATCTTCATAAAAAAGAGATTGAGAGTGCAAAGAAAGTGTGAAGAGAAGGGTGGCCTAAAAAAATGAAAATTATTCTTGATGAAAATTCAAATCCTAAAGTTGGAATTTGTATATGCCAGAATAGGTATGATCACATTAGGGTGTCTTAGAAAAAGAGATAAAGAAAGATAAAGATAAAAGTTATAAAGCAAACAAAATATTGCATGGATGATGGCATCCTTAGCCTCATCATTTGGTATGAAGAATGATGTCACGTTAGAGGTGAAGAAAGTGTATGGGATAAGCTTGTGCACTATGAATGCATAATTATGCAAGTAAATGACCATGCATATCAATTCTAAGCTCGTGTACACTAAGGTTTGAGATCTGCTTCTAATAGAGACTTTGTTTTTAGAGGAACTACTAAAAGAGACTTGGGATGATGAAAGATATCTTGGAAACTGCTTGGGAAAAATGTAGAACTCATTCATTTAGAGGGTGAAAAGAGAATAATAAATATTTCAACAAAACATAAATACTTGAAAATACAAAAAAAATTATAAACTACGCAAGCAGTCTTCTTGGGGATTTAATGACATGTATTTCTGCTTGATGAGTACAAGTGTCACATATGCTGCGTGAAGGTGACAACGTAGAGGGTTTTCTGGCTGCTAGAGGCTTTAAAAGCATAGCAGAGGAGTTCGTGATGGGGAATTCACACTCAAATGTGTCCAATCTTATTAAGATGGATGCTAGAGTTAGTGGTACTGAGAGTAAACATGCTTAGTTTTTCTCATTCTACCCAAAAAACAAAACAAAACAAAACAAAAATTCATATTATTTAAATTAAGGTAAATTGCGAGAAACATCATTGTACTATGAAGTGTATTACACCAAGCCTCCTTAACTAAAAAGGTTATATATTGACCTCCTAAACTCTAACGCTATTAACTTTTTCAATCAAATCAGTTACATACTCTGCACGTGACCCACTCGATTACCTTAATTTCAGTGACTAATTTTTAAATTAAATATTTTTAATCTTAATTTTCTCCCAATTTCCTCTAATTAAATATTATTAATCTCAATCAGTAAAGTGGGTATGGGTAAGAGTGATGATGAGGTATTCATCTAAAGCCAGAGATTTGTCTCCTATGGCAGAAGATAGTAATGTAGTAAGATTTAGTAAATTTTATAAGTTCAGAATTTTGAAATATTATATTCGTCTATTTCAATATCAAGATGAGAAAAAGTTCATTCTGGAACGCAAAAATCGAAGCCCGTATGCGAATGTTATGATATTTTCAAGTTACAGAGGCAGTTATGCAAATTCTGCACTGTAAAATCTGGACAAGTTTCATAAAATCTTAAATTATGCTGATTAGTATAAAATTTTCTGTTTACTTATTAGTTTTCTTATCATATTACGACTTTGGCTTTATAATTATTTTTATTTTTCAATTTCTTATTTTACTTTTATTTTTATTTTATTTTTATTATTAGAATTTGAGTCAAATTAGGAGTCTTATTATTTTCAGGAATATTTTAGAAGAATTTGAGTTTTATTATGATTGTATGCATAAAGGTCTATATAAAGGCCCTTTGAAACTCTTTATAGGCATCTTGAAGTTTAATAAAATTTGCGAAAATTTCTCTTTCTTTTCTGGTAGATTCTAGTGTTGCTTCTACGTAGAATTTTGTTTAAGGTTTGTCGGTGCTAGAGAGAAATCTAGCCGACACTTTTGCTTTCAATCTCTGTCAAATGGTATTAGAGCGAGGCTAAATCTAAAATAACTAGTGCAGGACATGAAGACAATAGCGATTTAACTTTAAAGGATCTTTCATCAATTTTTGATGCTTGCAAGTGGAGATTTGAGGAGCAATTTCAATCTCTTTATCATGCGATCAAAAATCTAGATTCGAACAACAGCAAATATAGTGATATGGTAGGAATAATCGTGCTGATGGTCTTAACTTAAGTCGACCTACATATCAACAAAATGATGATTTGAAATATTTTATGTTTCATACACAGTGTTCTGTTCATAAAAAGGTGAGCAAACTTATCATCAGCAATGGAAGCCACTAGAACATGGTCTTTCCAAGAAAACTGTTGAATCATCTGAAATTATCTTCCGAGCCACATTCAAATCCCTACAACAATTGTTGGATCAAGAAGGGATCATCTATTTAAGTAACAAAATTATGTCATGTTCCTTTTTCAATTGAAAAATTTTATTAAGATTTTGTTACTTATGATGCTATAGATATCAATGTATGTCATATTTTTTTGGGCAGATCATAGCAACATGAAGTACATGCAAATCACAAAGTTAAGAAAAATATTTATATGCTCTTATATATGGATAAGAAGATTGCAATGAAACCCACTAGTGATCAAATTGAAGCTTTTAAATTGGAGAGGTGATCTTTCTTATCTATTTGTAGTCTTGGTGAATTTTGAGAGAATCCAAGGAGACAAGCAGAGATTTGACATGGTAATAAAAGAAGAAGTGATTTCACCCATTGATGTTCTAACAAAATTTCAAACTTTATTAGAGGAGTTTAAGAAGATTAGTGTTGAAAATATGATTGATGGTTTACCACCTTTTTCATATTCCACTGAGTTACTGCTGTCACAAGAAACTTCATTGTCCTTGTTGTCTAAGATAGATGAAGATGTTCAGATCACGAAGGTAGAAAAATAAATACTTTGCCCGTGCAAAAAACTTTATGATCATCGCCATCCAAGATGGATGTAGAGATTCAGATCACATAAGTAGAAAAATTAATGTCTTCGTAGTCCAAAGAGGCTGTGCAATTGTTTCTTGAGATTTCTACTCCTCATCCATCAATTATTTTCTCACGAGCTTCACAATCATCAATCTTAATTTCAGCACCTTCACCATCATTTTCATCACTGGATACTGTCTTTACACATCTCAAATTGTCTCCCGATACTTATAACCATTTACAAATTCTTTTAATGGTTTCAAATTTGAAAATGGATAAAGTTGAGATAAGTAAAGAATTTTGTATCAAGATTGATCTTACAATGAAGTTGTAGGCTGTCTAAAAAATCATTGAAAACAAGTCCTCAAAAGCAGAGTTCCAAACTCCAGATGCAGGGTTAATCATAGCCATCTAAGCAGTACCAAGGCGCGAGGGTCGAAACCCGCGTCTCAGCAGCACTGCGGCACCAAGACGCGAGGGTCGAAACCCGCGTCTCAGCAGCACTGTGGCACCAAGGTGCAAGGGTCGAAACCCGCGTCTAAGTTATAACTGCAGCACCAAGGCGCGAGGGTCGAAACCCGCGTCTCAGCAGCACTGCGGCACCAAGGCGCGAGGGTCGAAACCCGCGTCTCAGTTATAACTGCTCTTGTTATGGGGTCAATCACTGCCCACATAACGGAAAAGTTAACCCCATTATGGAGCGTTTTTACGGGGCATGTTCACCCTGAAACCTCTATAAATAGCCCATTGCTATGGAGAAAGTGTTGGTCAATTAGATCTTGACTTAAGATTTTCACAGAGAAGGAAAGAGAGTTCAACTATTCAAGTAACTTGCTGTGTACAAGTTAATCTTTGCCTATAATCTCTTTGAGATTTCTGGTCGACAGAGCTGTGTTACTCCGTCCGCCAACCGAAGAGAAGATCCCCAAAAAGTTCCTGACGTTCACCCGGTCAACGAAAAACAAGACTCACTTTCCACCGCCACCTGAAGAACCCAGCATTAAACAAAGGGAGGATTCAAGACTCAATACTTCCCTCTCTTGTAATCGGAGTATAAGTCCGTTGTAATTTTTCAATTGATTCAAGAAAATTTTACGCGAATTTTTCTCCCACCAAAAAAGAGATGGCGACTCTGCTGGGGACTATCTTTTCCACTAACGAGCAAGTGGTGACGCAAGGTGACGTCATTTACATGGGGAAAACGGTCGAATCACTTATCGTGGAATTCGACCAAGCAAAGTATGAAGAGTTCCTTTCTTCCGGCTCCAAGAGCCCAAAGGCCCGTGCCATCGCAGGGTCTCTACGGGGAAATGCCCCGAAGCCCGCCCTGAGATTCTCTCAGACGCGGCAGCTCCGAAGGATGTTGTGGTCAATCGCGCCAGGCGTAACACCCGCGCCAACGTCTCTCAGGAGACCCGCGTGGTCAACTTTTCTGGTGTTCAGCCAGTCCATCCTCTTCCTCAGCACCAGGTCATCGGCGGTTCCATTCCACCCTCACGACGGAACCGGAACGCTGAACGACAGCAGAGAAGGCGTGCGCGTCAACTACAAGTTGGAACGACCGATTGCCCAACGGAAGTAGGACGCGAGGTCCAGACCAGCGTCTCCTCTGTACCTCATCCGACACGTGAAGTCCGTGTTTGGCAGCCCAAGCGTCAGGTTCACCAGTCTGGCTCTTCTGAAGCCCCACTCCCCAAACGCCAATGTGAAGCTCGCGCACCTTGTCAAGCACAAGAGGCACGCGCCTCTAGGCGCGGGGCCCAGCAGCCCTGCATTCC
This sequence comes from Agave tequilana, assembly GCA_038442645.1. Classification (NCBI taxonomy): domain Eukaryota; kingdom Viridiplantae; phylum Streptophyta; class Magnoliopsida; order Asparagales; family Asparagaceae; genus Agave; species Agave tequilana. Next base: position 174,014 of record JAVJIF010034605.1, read on the forward strand.
TCAAGTGTCCCTGTTCAGATGCGATAATCACCAGCGCGAAAGCTTCGTCTCTTATCAGCAGAGATGTCAGACTCGCGTTTCGAGGCCACGACGCAAAAACTACGTCCCAGAACCTTGTAGCTCAGCTATGCAAAGCAAGGATGCCTCCCACCCTCAACATTGCGAGGCTAGTCTCTTTGATCCGCCGCCCATGGATCTAAGGGATTATTTGATAAGGAAGAGAAGTGCTAATCGAATCACTTCATCATGTTACTGCGAACGGCTTATCACAATGCTCTCTGAATGCCGTTGCAGTTTAGGTGCAAACCAGCAGTCTCTAGTTAGACAGCTGACCCTGATTCCCCGATCAGCTAAAAGGAATCGTTCACACAGAAGGAGGATTTTCTCTGATGCTGAATATCCTGAGCTCACTGCTAACATGACGAGCAGGAGTAGGGGAAAGCAACCTGTGGTCAGCTCTGATGAGTCTGATACCAAACCGGAAGGAGTGTACCGACACACTCGCACTCGGACTGGGGCAATCCCCCCGATTGACTACAATGCTCTAGCCCGGGGCATTGAGGTGAATGACTTGCATTCCGCTATTGCAGAGTCACAGGCTTCAAACTCTTTTATAGAGAAAGAGGCCTTTATATACATGACCAGCACTCCTGAGGAGACCGCCAGGCGCTTGGAGCAGCAAGCCCAGGTCCAGAGGGAACAATTCGAGATGATTCGTGCTCAGTAAGAATCTATCGACTCCCTCAAGCAGATGCTCGCACAGTTGCTTGAAGACAAGAGGAAATCAACCGACAAAGCCTCCTCTAAAAAGTCTAAAGGCAAACGAAAAGAGGGAGAAAGCTTATCTTCTGTACGTATAGAGGAGAAAGAGCGGCCTACTTCTGGTTCGTCTAAATTCTCATCACAAGGAAAGGACGACCGAGACCAGGGAAAGGTTCATTCTAAAAGAATGAATCAAGTGGAGCAACGTCTTGAGGCCCTTACTAACTGGAAAGGCCTACAAGAAGCAGGGGTGGTCCGACCATATCCGACGGAGTGGGACCTTATCCCATACCCTCCCAAGTTCAAGGCTCCGACCCTCCAAGCTTTTGATGGGAAAGGTTCACCGAACCAACATATCTACTACTTTAAGTCTCAAACAGGGAATGTGGCAGATAACGATGCCATCTTGGCACGTTTGTTTATCGGCACCCTGAAAGGGCTTGCCTTTGAATGGTTCATGAAGCTCCGGAAGGCTCCATTAAGAACTGGGGCGATTTGGAGAAACTCTTTCTAACGCGCTTCTTTGAAGATGACTCAGAGGTCACCATGCCAACTCTTTTGGCCACCAAGCAACGAAAGGGAGAGTCCGTCAAGTCATTCGTAGAAAGATTTCGGAATGTAGCACTCCGATGTCCAAGCGGTATGACCCAGGTCACCCTGGTAGAAACATGCCACCACAATCTACAAACTTCACTCCTCGCCCAAATAGGAGTTGCCGAAAGCCGAACCTGAAGGTTCACCTAGAGGGGGGGTGAATAGGTGATGGCTAATCTAATGGTCATTTAATGCCAAATAATGCGGAAGCTAAAAGCAATTATGACCTTAACAAACTATTTAAACTAAACACCACGTATAACACAAGAGTATTGCCGAATTCCCCGTGAAGGGCTCTGGATAAACTCCTCTAGATTCCCCTTGAATGGGTTGAGGTGCCGCGTTGGCTCTCTTGGTTGAATACAAGTGTTAGCAAACAATCCCAAGCAAGTATATCAATAAAGCACACAATGAATATCTAGCATATAAAGATGAGCACAATAAAAATATGCAAGATATAAACAAAGGAGACAAAGAGAGAGAGAGTGAGCAATCGCAAACACAAGGGATTTGTTTCGAGGTTCGAGTACCCTTGCTCTACATCCCCGCCTTCGACACACGAAGGATTTCCACTATAATCGATCCCAATGGATCACCCGGTGCCGCAACACCTACAATTCTCGGACTCCCTAATCCGTACACACGCAAGCCCACCAGCTCGCCGAGGCCGCACCTCAAACAATGAGCTCGCACCCGAACTCGAAACACTGAGTCCTCACTAGGACCCGAAACAATGCAACACAACCGTCCGCCTTCTCAAAGGAACAAAGTAGAACTTTGGTGATCATAACTCTTGATTACCTAAAATCCTCTCACAAAAACACTCCTATAGAATGAATAGCTCAATGGGTTGCTCAAGTGTTTGTGAGAAAAACAAGGAAAGAGATGGTGGAGGAAAACTCAAGAAATCTCTTTTTAATACTCTTGATAAAATCTTCCCTTTAGATAGGAAATATTTGCTCTCAAATTTGTGGAGAAAAACCTCTGAAAAGGATTGGAAAAACTGGCTCAAAAACACTCTCCAAATCTTGTAGAAAACAATGACCAAACCTCAAAATTTATAGGCTGTCAAAAACTAGCCGTTGGGGTTTGTCAGACCTGTCGGTCGACCGCCCGGTCGACCGCCAACGGTCAAGAATCCGACCGTTGGAGCCTTCGGTCGACCGCCCGGTCGACCCAAAAGAACAGAGAGCACTGCTCTCAGTTCCGTTCGACTGGGTCGGCAGACTGGCCATCTACCAGGTCAAGGCGTGCACGTTGTGCACGTCGGTCGACCGAGCCGGTCGGCCGACTTCAGCCCTAGTCGACTTGGTAGGTCGACTAGTTGACTTGGCTGAAGCCTGAAACAGAAATCTGATAAGGGATTTAAAACTTGGTCTTTTTGATTGAAATAAAATCCCATAAAATACTTAAAAATCTACAAAAATAGTTTTACCAATATTCTTTGATAAACAAACATGCTTGCACAAAATCAAGGCATGTTATAAGAGATTTGGACTATTTTTGTAATATGGAAATATTGGCTCAATTGAAAACTTGTATTTTCCAAAATCTTGTCTTTCCAAAACTCCTTTAAATAAAAACTAGATATTTTGAACTCATTAAAGCATAGTGTGTATGGATATGATCCACTACACAAATAAGATGAAATATCTAAGTTTTTGACATTAAGCTCTAAACTTGATTTTTATAGTCTTTATCCAAAACCAAAGTATTTTTCCAAAGTAAAAATTCTTTTCTAAAACTAAAAATCTTTTATGAAAACATATCTATCAAGAGTGTGTGTGTAAATGTACTTGAGCAATCCACCAACTACTCTATCCTTTACATTTTAACTAAAACAAAATCTTATAAAAACTAAATCTTATACCTAGACACAAGTCTTGATCTTGAAGTCTTCCCTTGAAGTCTTCTCATCATCTTGACTTGGTCCAAACACGATCCAACGAGCTCGACTCCTCTTGAATACTTGATGTGGTCTTGATGCATAGGCTCGTGAATCAACCGGTGCTAGCTCCAAAACTTGACTTTAAATCCTTTGTTGAAGCTCCACACCTACTAAGATCTTGATAACAAATCTGTCACTAATTAAACACAAGATCATTAGTAAACATAACTACATGAGTTGATCATCATCAAAACTAGAGTGATGGGCCTTTGGGCCAACAATCTCCCCCTTTTTGATGATGACAAAACTCATGAAGTTATATATGCATGGATTAAAGTAAAGCTTCAAAGAAGCTCCTCCTTAACTCATGCATAACACATAAACAAATAGATATGCAATGAGGCACATAAACACGTATGCAAATGTAGGAGTAAACATGCTAATCAAGCATAAAACAAAATCACAAAATCTTTTTCTCCTATTTGCAAAACAAAACAAAACAAAACATATATGCATAAACATAAATCCTTTAATAAAAACATGCATATATAGCAAATACCTCTCCCCCATTTTGTCAATCATCAACAAAGGGTTTAAGGTAAAAACAAAATCATCAAATCTTTCTCCCCCTTTTTGTCATAAACAAAGAGATCAATAAGGGGTCAAGCATATCAATAAAAGGTTATATGCGATATACATTCATGAAGAGGAAGACGTTAATTTAGCTTTCCTACACATATGCATTACATGAAGAAGGGATGACAAGCCCCAATTCACATAACACATATTATGTAATGTATAAGAGGAGATGTGAAGCTCCCCCTACACACGTGTACCACATAAAGAAGAGATTGTCAAGCTCTTCAATACACAATACACTCAACATGAATCTATATGTAGAAGAGATGTTAAGCTCTCCTTGCATATAAGAAATATAAATCAAAAAATATATATTTTTAATTTTTCTTAAACAAAAATTTTTAAAGGTATCAGAGCTTTTGTAAAACAAACAAATTTTAAGATACCAAATTAAAAATAATCATTATTGTAAATCATATTGATACCAATTGAAATTTAACAAATATGAAGTTGAAACATATTGATACCAATAGTAAACATAATGATCAAAAATTTTATTTTTCATCATAAACTTTGTGCTTTTTAAAAAATGAGCCAATTTTAAGTTAAGCACATGAAAATCATATATATATATGAAAAAAAATATACCAATTGAAATTGATACATACATATATAAGAAAACAAAGTATGAGTATATACAAAAATTATCAATTTAGATACCAATTGAAAGAATCCAATGATACCAATTGAAAATGACAATGTAAATCAAGTATATAACTCATAACTTATGCCTCCCAACCAAGTTCAAGATTAAAATATTTTTCTCATAAAGTATACATGAACATGATCTCCCATCCATCCTCCCATAGATGGTAGGGATTTTCAAAAATAGATTTGAAAATATTTTAGCATTGAAAATCACTACCAAATGAAGAACAATAACTAGTTAAAATAATTTTTGAAAAACTAGTTAAAGATCCTTCAAAAACATGAAATCAAAGCACATGTATTTCATGAATCATACCAAATACAAGAATTGACACTCGATCTATGAAGCTCAAAAATATGTTCATGAATCAAAGTCATGACAAAATAAATGAAGTATGAGTGTACAAGAATCATGTATATAGCATTTACATGAAAATAGTCATTTAGGCTCAAAATGATCATAAGTCATTTTTTTTAATAATAAAAAATTTTCATTAAAAACATTAATCTTCATGGTATATGTATGATTTATCCAAAACAAACAATACACATACATATCCCAAACATAAAAGAGTCTATCAAATGTATTTGCATGAAGGCAAGAGATTCACGGGTATACATGTATATTTATTAGATTTGAATTAAAAATACATATACATGAAGTAAAGCATAAAAATTGGCAAAGCATGTATAAATGAGAATCATCAAAACTAGTCTATACATATGCATATAGTGGGTACAAATGAGCATGAAGTGCAAACATATATAAGTCAATTTGTTGCTCACTATTTGTACATGTATAAATCCAAGTTTTGATAAAAACTACATCTAAGCATGTTATTACCACATGAAGCACAAAATAAATGAAAAACATGAACATGCTCAAAATATTATGAATGAATCAAGCATGAACATAAATAAAATGGGAGATTAGAGATTGTTATCAACTCCAAAGCTTCAAACATGGTGGTTGTCCCACCAAAACCTCCTTGATAGCGATGCATCAATAAGTGTGTCCATCATATCCATTTGCATCCACCATAAAGGCACCAAATCTCTCACGTCTTGAGAGATCCCTCACCTATATCAAAAACATGGGGTGGCGTTTTGGTACCCATATTTTCTTGGGTCCTTTAGGGTTAGTCTTGTAAGGAACCCAAAAATTTTTATTAGCAAAATTTAAAACATGCAACTTGTCATAACAAAATTTTGCTAAATGGCCTTTGCGGCCACAATGTGTACATTCGTACAACTTAGGATGCTTATGTGAATGATTGTGATCATGTTGTGCAACATAAGCAAATGCATGATGTGAGTGTGCATGAACATGGGGAACTTGTTTCTTTTGAAACAAGGATTCCAATCTAGTATGGTTAAATGCACAAGAGTTCAAAGTTGAACTCAAATAATCCATTTTATTTTTCAAATCTTTAATCTCACTAGTGGTGGCATGTAAAGCATGGTGAGATATAAAATCATTTTTCTTTTTCTTTTAAAAACAATTTCTTTTTCTTTTTCAACAAATTTTCTTTTCAAAGATTTATTTTCTTGAAAAACAACTTCCTTTTGTTTTCCACCAAATCAATTTTATTCTTCAAAATAGTGTTCCCTTCACACAAATCATTTAATTTAGACATAAGGAAAACATTTTCATTTTTCAAAGCATTATTTTCTTTTTCTAAGCATGCAATCTTAGTTCTAAATGAATCATTTTCTATATGCATGCAATCAAACTTCTTTTCAAATTTTTATTATCTTTCTTAATCATGTCATATTTTTCAAGTAGGAGTTGACAAAAAGTGGTAAGCTCATCATATGACATGTCTTCATCATCTAACTCGGATTCGGTGTTTACCTCAAGGGGGTTATCCCCTTGGACCATATAACACAAGTTGGAGGTGTTGCTTCCAACGTCCGAATCGCTCCTCGCATAATATAGATCCTTTTCGTCAAGGGAGGTGATGATGTTCTAAGCTACAAAAGCCGAATCAACATTAGAAACCCTAGATAAATAATCATCATTTAGGGTTGACTTTAAAGCATGAAGGGCTTTTGCATTAGCCTCAAAATTCTTGCTATCATTAATATAAGAATCTTTAATTGTAACAAGATAAACATGAATGCCTAAGGCCTTGAGGTACATAGACATCTTAACCTTCCAAATTTGGATGTTAAGAATGTCAAAGGTGGGTGGTGACATGAAGTCCATGGTGTGTGTACAAAATATTGTGATTAGCCTAAAAATGAGGATCTTTAACTCTAGGTTGTTAGACCCAAATCAGAGTACCAAGCTCTGATACCAATTGAAGGTTCACCTAGAGGGGGGGTGAATAGGTGATGGCTAATCTAATGGTCACTTAATGCCAAATAATGCGGAAGCTAAAAGCAATTATGACCTTAACAAACTATTTAAACTAAACACCACGTATAATACAAGAGTGTTGCCGAATTCCCCGTGAAGGGCTCTGGACAAACTCCTCTAGATTCTCCTTGAATGGGTTGAGGTGCCGCGTTGACTCTCTTGGTTGAATACAAGTGTTAGCAAACAATCCCAAGCAAGTATATCAATAAAGCACACAATGAATATCTAGCATATAAAGATGAGCACAATAAAAGTATGCAAGATATAAACAAAGGAGACAAAGAGAGAGAGAGAGAGAGTGAGCAATCGCAAACACAAGGGATTTGTTTCGAGGTTCGAGCACCCTTGCTCTACATCCCCGCCTTCGACACACGAAGGATTTCCACTATAATCGATCCCAATGGATCACCCGGTGCCGCAACTATTGGCCCAAAGGCCTATCACCCTAGTTTTGATGATGATCAACTCATGAAGTTATATTTACTAATGATCTTGTGTTAATTAGTGACAGATTCATTATCAAGATCTTAGTAGGTGCATAGCTCAACAAAGGATAAAATGTCAAGATTTGGAGCTAGCACGGTGTGATCCAAGGAGCTTTTGGATCAAGCTTGGACCAAGTCAAGAAGATGAGAAGCCTTCAAGTGAAGACTTCAAGAAGATGAAGACTTGTGTCTAGGTATAAGATTTTGTTTTGTTTTAGTTAAAAATGTAAAGGATAGATAGTTGGTGGATTGCTAAAGTATACCATACACACACACTCTTGATTTTATTGTCTTTTCATAAAAGATTTTTTAGTTTAGAAAAGATTTTTCATTTTGAAAAATATAAGTTCGGTTTTTGGTGTTTCTCATGCACTTATCTTTTAACCAAAACCTAATTTAGAGCTTTATGACAAAAACATAGATATTACATTATGATTGTGTAGTGGATCATATCCATACACACTATGCTTTAAAATGAAATCAAATATCTTGTTTTTATATTTTGTGAAGTTATGAAAACCAAGTTTGAAAAATACATGTTTTGATTTTTGATAAAATTTGCAAGACGCTGAAATGATATGAATATGTTGATATATGTCTTGAAAATTTTTATCACAAGTTTGGTTTTCAATATAATGTTAAATCAAGTTTATGGAATTTTTAAAAGTGTTAAAGATTTTAAAATTAATTTTTAAACCAGTTTTCCAGACCTGGAACTGGCTGACAGGCTGGTCCGGTCGACCGAGCGGTCGACCGCACCATGGTCCGGTCGACCCACGGTCGACCGACGTGCACAGACTTGTGCGTGTCTCGCAGCACAGTGGTCCGGTCGACCGGACGGTCGACCGCTGCAGAGAGTTCTGCTCTCTGGATTTCTGGGTCGATCGGGCGGTCGACCGGAGGCTCCAACGGTCGGATTTTCGACCGTTGGCGGTCAACCGGGCGGTCGACCGGCAGCTCTGACAGACCCCAACGGTCATATTTTTCTGACCTCTATAAAAGGGGGTTTGATCATTGTTTTGGGACAAGAATTTGGAGTCTCTTAGAGCCAGTTTTTCCCAGACTTTTAGAAGAGTTTTCTCCACAAAATAGAGAGCAAATATTCCAATCAAAAGGGAAGTTTTTATAAAGAGTGTTAAAAGAAAGTCTTTGAGTTTTCCTCCACCTTTCACATCCTTGATTTTCTCACACCACACTTGAGCAACCATTGATTATACATCCTATAGGTGTGTTGTAGTGAGAGCTTTTATTGGTGATCAAGTGTTTAGATCACCAAGAGATCATTTCTTGTACTTTGAGGAGGCGGACGTGTGTGTCCGCGTTGTTTCGAGTTCGGGTGCGGACTTGTTGTACGAGGTGCGACCTCGGCGAGCCGGTGGGCTTGCGGTGTGTACGGGACTAGCGAGTCCGAGGGCTTGTAGGTGTTGCGGCACCGAGGAGAGATCCATTGGGATCTTGCATAGTGGAAATCCTTCGTGTGTCGAAGGCGGGGATGTAGAGCGAGTGTGCTCGAACCTCGAAACATACCCTTGTGTTTGCGATTGCTATTCTCTCTCTCTCTCTCTCTCTCTCTCTCTCTCTCTCTTTGTCTCTTGTTATATCTTGCATGTTATTTATTGTGTTCATCTTTATATGCATGATATATTCCTTGTGCTCATATTGATATACTTGCGTGGGATTGTTGACTAACACTTGTATTCAACCAAGAGAGCCAACGCGGCACCTCAACCCATTCAAGGGGAATCTAGAAGAGTTTGTCCAGAGCCCTTCACGGGGAATTCGGCAACACTCTTGGTTATACGTGGTGTTTAGTGTAAAAGATTTAATTTGGTCATAATTGTTTTTAGCTTCCGCATTATTTGCACATTCATCATTTAGTGTCCATTAGATTAGCCATCACCTATTCACCCCCCTCTAGGTGAACTTACAATTGGTATCAGAGCTTGGTACTCTGATTTGGGTCAACAACCTAGAATTAAAGATCCTCATTTTTAGGCTAATCACAAGATTTTGTACACACACCATGGACTTCATGTCACCACCCACCTTTGACATCCTTAACATCCAAATTTGGAAGGTTAAGATGTCATTGTACCTCAAGGCCTTAGGCATTCATGTATATCTTGCCACTACTAATAATGCATATTCTTTAGATGGTAAGAATTTTGAGGCTAATGCAAAAGCCCTTTATGCTATCAAGTCAACCCTAAATGATGATTATTTATCTAGGGTTTCTAATGTTGAATCGGCTTTTGTAGTATGGAACATCATCACCTCCCTCGGCGAAAAAGATCTATACTATGCGGGGAGTGACTCGGATGTTGGAAGCGACACCTCCAACAAGTGCTACATGGTCCAAGGGGATAACCCCCTTGAGGTAAACTCCGAATCCGATGATGAAGACATGTCATATGATGAGCTTACTACCTTTTGTCATCTTGTGCTTGAAAAATATGACATGTTTAAAAGGAAGAATAATAATTTGAAAAAGAAACTTGATTGCATGCATGTAGAACATGATACATTTAAATCTAACATTGCATGTTTAGAAAAAGATAACAAAAATTTGAAAAGAAAGTTGATTTGGTGGAAAAACAAAAGAAGTTGTTTTCCAAGAAAATATTACTTTGAAAAGAAAATTTGTTGAAAAAGAAAAAGATTTTGTTTCACAAAAGAAAAAGAAAAATGATTCTTTATCTCATCATGCTTTACATGCCACCACTAATGAGATAACTATGTTGAAAAATAAAATAGATAGTTTGAGCTCTAATTTGAGCACATGTGCATTCAATCATACTAAGTTGGAGTCAATGTTTTCAAAGAAACAAACTCCATCCATTCATGCACATCATCATGCTTATGTTGCACACCATAATCATACACACTCACATAAGCATACTAAGGTGTACATTTGTACACATTGTGGCCGCAAAGGCCATTTAGCAAAGTTTTGTTATGATAATATTAATTCTCTAAATTTTGCTAATTATAAAAGATTTTGGGTTCCTTACAAGTCTAACCCGAAAGGACCCAAGCAAAAATGGGTACCAAAACCCCCACGCCATGTTTTTGATGTAGGTGAGGGATCTCTCAAGACGTGAGAGATTTGGTGCCTTGGTAGTGGATGCACATGGATTGGATGGACACACTTTAGACGCATCGCTATCAAGGAGCTTGGTGGGACAACTACCATATTTGGAGCTTTGGAGTCGGTAACACTCTCTAAACTCCTATTTTTATGTACATGCTTTTAATTTCATATATCATATAGTATGTTCATATTTTGTGTGCTTCATGTGGTATTTACATGCTTAGATGTAGAATGTGTCAAACTTGCATTTATACATATATGTATAGTGAACTACAATTGATTCATATATAATTGAACTTCATGCTCATTTGAATCCACTATATGCATATGTATAATCTAGTTTTGATGATTCTTGTTTATACATGTTTTACCTATTTTTTTGCTTTACTTCATGTATATGTATTTTTAATTCAAATCTAATAAATATACATGTATACCCGTGAGTCTCTTGCCTTCATGCAAACATTTAATAGACTCTTTATATTTGGGATATGTATGCATATTGTTAGATTTAGATTAATCATACATATACCATGAAGATTAGTGTTTTTGATTTTTCGTGTTTTTGTTAAAAATGTGACTAATGAGTTTCATTGACTATTTTCATAAAAATGCTATTTACATGATCATTTAACACTCACATTTTTAGTAAAATCATTTTTGAGCTTTATTGACCATGAGTGCTTAAATTTTTATGTATCTAGTTATGTTTATGAAAAACATAAGATTCGACATATTTGAAGGATTTTTTAACTAGTTTTTCAAAAACAATTTGTACTAGTTATTTGTTCTTCAAATAATTTTTGAGATTGACACATGGTTCCCTTTTTCTAAAAGATTTGATGCTTCATGTATTGAATATTAGTTTATATGTTAGTTTTTGTCAACACTAGGATTTATACTTGTACATGTCGTGGGCCACAAATAAATCTATTTATATTTGTGCTTGAACGCTTATTTGAACCCATGAAATGTGCTTGTATTGCTTGGTTTTGATGATACATACATTTTTAAACTTGTATTCTCTTTTTGGATTTGATTCATGATCATGTGTTTTTCATTTCATGTATATGTGTATTTTGCCAAACTTTAAGATATACATGTATACCTCTTGAGTCATTTGCCTTTAATGCAAATCTATTTATATGGATTCAATTGTGTTTAAGAGATATGTATGTATACTTATTGTGTTGTCAAAACATACATATATCTTGAAATATATATTTCTTAATAAAAAATTTTGTGATGATTTTCATGTTTTCTTATTTAAAGAAATATTGAGCTTTATTGACACTTTCATGATACCATGTTCCACATAACACTAGTGCACTCACCTCTTTTGAAAATTTTATGGACTTCATGGATATTAGAGTGTTTTTAGTGCCATGTGATTTACTTGTGTTTCATGAAAAATATTTTTTGCTTTATTCTTGCTTGAAGGATTTCGTACTAGTTTTAAAATATTTTCATATTATGTAGTGTAAATTCTTCATTTGGTAGAGTTTTTCAAACTAAGCTTATTTTCAAATCTATTTTTGAAAACCCCTACCATCTATGGGAGGATGGATGGGCGATTATGCCTTGTATGCTTCATTGAAAATCTTTTACCTTGTGCATATGAAGGGTGATAGGTTATGAGATATACACTTGATTTTATTGTTATGTCAATTGGTATCATTGAATCGTTTCAATTGGTATCAATATGAACTTATTTTGTATATACTCATATTTTGTTTCTTATATATATGTATGTTTCAATTTCACTTGGTATACTCATTTCTCATACAATATATGATTTCCATGTGCTTAACTCACAATTGGCTCACATTCTTAAAAGCACAAAGTTTATGATGAAAAATAAATTTTTTTTTTCATATGTTTACTATTGATATTTAAAAAAAAAATGTTGATTTGATATCTCAAAATGTGTTTATTAAGTAAGTTCAAAATTTTAAAGAAAAATTTAAAATGTTTGATGTATATTTCCTATATGCAAGGAGAGCTTAACATCTCTCCTACATATGGATTCATGTTGAGTATATTATAAATTGAGGAGCTTGACAACTCTTCTTTATATGATATACGTGTGTAGGGGGAGCTTCACATCTCCTCTTATGCATTACATAATATGTGTTATGTGAGTTAGGCTTGTCATCCCTTCTTCATGTAATGCATATGTGTAGGGAAGCTAACTTAGCGTCTTCCTCTTCATGAATGTATATCGCATATAAATCTTTATTGATTGATTTGTTTTACCCCTTCTTGATCTTTCTATTTTGACAAAAAGGGGGAGAAAAATTGTTTGATTTGATTTTACTTTGAACCCTTTGTTGATGATTGACAAAAAGGGGGAGAAATATTTGAGTATATATGCATGTTTTCATTGCTTAAGGGGGAGAAGTATTTGTCTTCCTTGTTACTTATGCATATAAGTCTTGTATTGCAAATAGGAGAAAAAGATTTTGCTTTATGCTTGTTGCATGTTTTATCTCCATACTTGCATACATATTCATGTGCCTCATTGTCATATCTATTGTTTATTTTGTATGCATGAGTTAAGGGGGAGCTTCTTTGAAGCTTTACCTTAATCCATGCATATATAACCTCATGAGTTTTATCATCATCAAAAAGGGGGAGATTGTTGGCCCAAAGGCCTATCACCCTAGTTTTGATGATGATCAACTCATGAAGTTATATTTACTAATGATCTTGTGTTTAATTAGTGACAGATTCATTATCAAGATCTTAGTAGGTGCATAGCTCAACAAAGGATAAAATGTCAAGATTTGGAGCTAGCACGGTGTGATCCAAGGAGCTTTGAATCAAGTTTGGACCAAGTCAAGAAGATGAGAAGCCTTCAAGTGAAGACTTCAAGAAGATGAAGACTTGTGTCTAAGTATAAGATTTTGTTTTTGTTTTAGTTAAAAATGTAAAGGATAGATAGTTGGTAGATTGCTCAAGTATACCATGCACACACACTCTTGATTTTATTGTCTTTCATAAAAGATTTTTTAGTTTAGAAAAGATTTTTCATTTTGAAAAATATAAGTTCGGTTTTTGGTGTTTCTCATGCACTTATCTTTTAACCAAAACCTAATTTAGAGTTTTATGACAAAAACATAGATATTACATTATGATTGTGTAGTGGATCATATCCATACACACTATGCTTTAAAATGAAATCAAATATCTTGTTTTTATATTTTGTGAAGTTATGAAAACCAAGTTTGAAAAATACATGTTTTGATTTTTGATAAAATTTGCAAGACGCTGAAATGATATGAATATGTTGATATATGTCTTGAAAATTTTTATCACAAGTTTGGTTTTCAATATAATGTTAAAATAAGTTTATGGAATTTTTAAAAGTGTTAAAAGATTTTAAAATTAATTTTAAACCAGTTTTCCAGACCTGGAACTGGCTGACAGGCTGGTCCGGTCGACCGCACCATGGTCCGGTCGACCCACGGTCGACCGACGTGCACAGACTTGTGCGTGTCTGGCAGCACAGTGGTCTGGTCGACCGGACGGTCGACCGCTGCAGAGAGTTCTGCTCTCTGGATTTCTGGGTCGACCGGGCGGTCGACCTGAGGCTCCAACGGTCGGATTTTCGACCGTTGGCGGTCGACCGGGCGGTCGACCGGCAGCTCTGACAGACCCCAACGGTCATATTTTTCTGACCTCTATAAAAGGGGGTTTGATCATTGTTTTGGGACAAGATTTTGGAGTCTCTTAGAGCCAGTTTTTCTCAGACTTTTAGAAGAGTTTTCTCCACAAAATAGAGAGCAAATATTTCCAATCAAAAGGGAAGTTTTTATAAAGAGTGTTAAAAGAAAATCTTTGAGTTTTCCTCCACCTTTCACATCCTTGATTTTCTCACACCACACTTGAGCAACCATTGATTATACATCCTATAGGTGTGTTGTAGTGAGAGCTTTTATTGGTGATCAAGTGTTTAGATCACCAAGAGATCATTTCTTGTACTTTGAGGAGGCGGACGTGTGTGTCCGCGTTGTTTCGAGTTCGGGTGCGGACTTGTTGTACGAGGTGCGACCTCGGCGAGCCGGTGGGCTTGCGGTGTGTACGGGACTAGAGAGTCCGAGGGCTTATAGGTGTTGCGGCACCGAGGAGAGATCCATTGGGATCTTGCATAGTGGAAATCCTTCGTGTGTCGAAGGCGGGGATGTAGAGCGAGTGTGCTCGAACCTCGAAGCATACCCTTATGTTTGCGATTGCTATTCTCTCTCTCTCTCTTTGTCTCTTGTTATATCTTGCATGTTATTTATTGTGTTCATCTTTATATGCATGATATATTCCTTGTGCTCATATTGATATACTTGCGTGTGATTATTGACTAACACTTGTATTCAACCAAGAGAGCCAACACGGCACCTCAACCCATTCAAGGGGAATCTAGAGGAGTTTGTCCAGAGCCCTTCACGGGGAATTCGGCAACACTCTTGGTTATACGTGGTGTTTAGTGTAAAAGATTTAATTTGGTCATAATTGTTTTAGCTTCCGCATTATTTGCATCATTCATCATTTAGTGTCCATTAGATTAGCCATCACCTATTCACCCCCCTCTAGGTGAACTTACAGCAACACCTACAACTCTCGGACTCCCTAATCCGTACACACGCAAGCCCACCGGCTCGCCGACGCCGCACCTCAAACAATGAGCTCGCACCCGAACTCGAAACACCGAGTCCTCACTAGGACCCGAAACAATGCGAACACAACCGTCCGCCTTCTCAAAGGAACAAAGTAGAACTTTGGTGATCACAATTCTTGATCACCTAAAATCCTCTCACAAAAACACTCCTATAGAATGAATAGCTCAATGGGTTGCTCAAGTGTTTGTGAGAAAAATAAGGAAAGAGATGGTGGAGGAAAACTCAAGAAATCTCTTTTTAAACACTCTTGATAAAATCTTCCCTTTAGATAGGAAATATTTGCTCTCAAATTTGTGGAGAAAAACCTCTGAAAAGGATTAGAAAAACTGGCTCAAAAACACTCTCCAAATCTTGTAGAAAATAATGACCAAACCCCCAAATTTATAGGCTGTCAAAAACTAGCCGTTGGGGTCTGTCAGACCTGTCGGTCGACCGCCCGGTCGACCGCCAACGGTTAAGAATCCGACCGTTGGAGCCTTCGGTCGACCGCCCGGTCGACCCAAAAGAACAGAGAGCACTGCTCTCAGTTCCGGTCGACTGGGTCGGCAGACCGGCCATCTACCAGGTCAAGGCGTGCACTTTTTTCATTTCTGTCGACCGAGCCGGTCGGCCGACTTCAGCCCTAGTCGACTTGGTAGGTCGACTAGTCGACTTGGCTGAAGCCTGAAACAGAAATCTGATAAGAGATTTAAAACTTGGTCTTTTGATTGAAATAAAATCCCATAAAATACTTAAAAATCTACAAAAATAGTTTTACCAATATTCTTTGATAAACAAACATGCTTGCACAAAATCAAGGCATGTTATAAGAGATTTGGACTATTTTTGTAATATGGAAATATTGGCTCAATTGAAAACTTGTATTTTCCAAAATCTTGTCTTTCCAAAACTCCTTTAAATAAAAACTAGATATTTTGAACTCATTAAAGGATAGTGTGTATGGATATAATCCACTATACAAATAAGATGAAATATCTAAGTTTTTGACATTAAGCTCTAAACTTGATTTTTATAGTCTTTATCCAAAACCAAAGTATTTTTCCAAAGTAAAAATTCTTTTCTAAAACTAAAAATCTTTTATGAAAACATATCTATCAAGAGTGTGTGTGTAAATGTACTTGAGCAATCCACCAACTATTCTATCCTTTACATTTTAACTAAAACAAAATCTTCTATAAACTAAATCTTATACCTAGACACAAGTCTTGATCTTGAAGTCTTCCCTTGAAGTCTTCTCATCATCTTGACTTGGTCCAAACACGATCCAACGAGCTCGACTCCTCTTGAGTACTTGATGTGGTCTTGATGCATAGGCTCGTGAATCAACCGGTGCTAGCTCCAAAACTTGACTTTAAATCCTTTGTTGAAGCTCCACACCTACTAAGATCTTGATAACAAATCTGTCACTAATTAAACACAAGATCATTAGTAAACATAACTACATGAGTTGATCATTATCAAAACTAGAGTGATGGGCCTTTGGGCCAACAGAACCTAGAAGCAGTTGATCCAACAAGGTGAACAGGCTGAAGAAATTGTCGCCCGAGTTAGGGCAGAAGAAAACAAACCCAGACCTGAGCGGTCAATAAGGCGCGCGCCAAACATATCTCTCCAAATAAAAAGGAAGGATAACTTGGCGACAGAGACCAAGTCCCCCGTCAAACCTCAACCGATCAGGGAAGTGGCTCTTCAAGCCAACCACGCGCCAGCAAGCAGTTTTCCTTCAAGGACGAACATGTCGACTCGCTCTTCAAGTTACTCAACAAGAGCAACAGACTGAAGCTTCCTGAAGCTAGGCGCCCTGAAGAAGTCGGTAAAACCGATAATCCCAATTACTGCTTGTATCACAGGATGCTGAGACACCCCACCAAGAGCTGTTACGTCTTCAAGGACGTCCTTCAGGCTCTGATTGACGCGAAGGTATTAAAACTCCGTCCAAATTAGAAGAAGGTGACGGCCAATATGACGTCATTTCTCCAGTTTGGAAGACAACCTCCAACGCCCTCTGGGGTAGTCCCTGTCCTAAGAGGAGAGCTGAGAATGGTCAACACAGACCCTCATCAGCAGCAAGAAAAGGGCCTAGTACCTGTTTTCACACCTCGGGGAGAAGTCATGTGGGTTCATCCCGACCTTGTAGATGGCCAGCCATGGACCACTGTAACCAGCAGGAAGTCCAAAGGCAAAGCTAAAACCTCATCCTGTAATGTGGTATGTGCCTCTTCTCGGGAAGCGGAGACTGATGTTCCCTCGCTGACCGATTCAGAAGAAGAAACAGTAGCTCTAGCCACATAGCCCAACCAACTTGTGGCGGAAACTCGTTCGGTTCAGTCATATTGAAAAAGTATGACGAAATAGCGGCAATTCCCCCAAAACTCACTACAGAGTCAGCCAAGCCCTCCACAAAACACTCGTGGAGAGACAGAAAGAGCTTCGGTTTTCCAAAGTTCTCTCGAAAGACATCGCGGAAGGATCCATAACACCTTACCACTTTGATGTCCTGGCTCAACTGGCCAATATCCCGGCCCAAATTACTCTTTATGAGCTCCTCAGGCTATCGAAGTCAACCAGAGAAGCTTTGCAAGAGGCCCTAGCTAATGCTGAGGTGTTCATGACCCAGGTTCCAATTCAGCCACAGGAGGAAGATTTAGAAGATTGCCTCCATGCCTCCCAAAATGCTTCCTGCATCACCTTCACAGCAGATGATATGCAGGTCAAAGGGAAACACGATCGGCCCCTGTACTTCACAGGGTATATTGGTTCATCTGAAGTAAGTCGCATTCAGGTGGATCCTGGGTCCGCATTGAGCATTATGCCTCTTCGGGTCATGCATTATCTAGGGATTCCTACCCACCGTTTGAGCGCTACCCAGACTACCATTTATGGTTCAATGCCAATGGTACCCGTCCTATGGGGAAGATCAAGCTCAAATGCTAGATTGGGGATTTAAGGTCGGAGGTGACATGCTACGTAATCGATGCTGACACTTCTTATAATCTGCTGCTGGGACGACCATGGATTCATCGTAATTCAATCGTTCCCTCTACTTTCCACCAGGTCATGAAATACATCGACGGAGTGGAAAGGTTCGAACGTTAATTGCTGAAAGGCATCCGTTCAAGAGAGTCGAGAATTATTTCACAGATTCTCTCCTGTATCAGGACTCTGTGGAAATAGATAAAATCCCACAACCAGAGGAGCCAGACTCTGACAATGAAGCCGACACCAAGCCGGAAAAAGAAGAGCGCATGTGAGAGCTAGATCCACTTGTAACGAGCATTAATAAGCTCGATGTTGATAACACCACCGATGATGTAGGTGAATGGTATATTAATGAAGAATTAGATTTGACTTATTTCTCTGTGTTTGCTTCTGATTCAGTGCCATCAGACACTAGTTCCGAAGTGAATGATGACCTCTGGTCGGCAATGGATGCTTTGACATCATTGCATGTACCAATGAAATCGTCCTTTGCAACGTACCAAGATGCCGGTAATGCGCAAGAATCAATATTCATGGTTCCAGCAAGACGGAAAGGCCAAAAACCAATTCTTTTCGGACGAATTAAATCCGAACCGATGTCCCATGAGGAATCAGAAAGCGAGAACGAACCCCCTCAGTTCGGTCATTATGAGCCAAATGCACTCAGAATGATGGAAAGCCTGGAATATGATCTGACAAACAGTCCAGGGTTGAATTTCGGCAAAGGGAGGAGAACACTACTCCGATCTTTTATGCCAAAGGAAAATCCCCTGATTATTATCATCAGACTCGCAGGGGGTTGGGCTATGTGTCAACTCCGATCCGATCAGCTTCTGATTCTGGAGAGTCATTACGCCATGATTACTCTTCAGGCACGGCATCGTGGGAGTCAGATGTTAGTGTCAGCAACATCTTCAGAGAACTTTCAGTGAATATGATTTCAACAAGCCACCTGGAAGACGGAGATGAAGAGATGATCGAATCCGATACAGATCCTTAGATCAAATACTTAAATGCTCTTTGGGATACTCGCTTCGAACAGCGTGAGCCACCCACGGAAGATAAGGTTATTCAGATCAATCTAGGAGATGAGGCTAATCCTAAGCCCATCTTTATAAGCGAAGGCCTGTCACCTTCTGAGAAAAAAGATCTAATATCTCTTATACAAGAATATATAGATGTCTTCGCCTGAAATTACGACATGCCTGAACTTGATCCTCGAGTGGCTATGCATCGTCTCAACATTAATACGGACGTGAAGCCTGTCAAACAATAACAGCGACGGTTCTGTTCAGAAGTAATAGAGGCAATTCAATCAGAAGTCAGAAAACTTGTACACTCTGGCTTCATTAGGGAAGAACAACATCCTGATTGGATAGCTAACATCGTCCCTGTTGCTAAAAAGAACGGAAAGATCCGGATCTGCATTGATTTTTGTGATTTAAACGAGGCTTGTCCCGAGGACGAATTCCCACTGCCAATCACGGATGTCATGATTGACAATACGTGTGGATTCGAGCGAATGTCCTTCATGGATGGATTTTCAGGATACAATCAAATCAAAATGTATCCTGACGACGAAAAATATACCTCTTTCAGGACACCACTGGGGGTATACTGCTACACTGTCATGCCCTTCGGACTGAAGAATACGGGGGCGACATATCAAAGGGCCATGAACGCCATTTTCCTCGAACACATGCGCAAAACGGTGGAATGCTATGTTGACGACATCGCAGTAAAAAGCCGCACTAAAGGTAATCATATAACTGATTTAAAGGCTGTCTTCGACATCATGCGGGCCCATCAATTGAAGATGAACCCCACCAAATCCTTCCTGGGGGTGGCCAGTAAAAAATTCCTAGGATTTGTCGTAACCTCCACGGGAATTCATTTGGACCCAAAAAAGGTTCCCGCTATCTAGAAAATGCAACCTCCAAGAAACCTCAAAGAGCTCAGGGGATTGCAAGAACGATTGGCGTACATCCGAAGGTTCATCTCAAATCTCTCCGGAAGATGCCAACCCTTTACCAAATTAATGAGGAAAGGCGTTTCATTCATCTGGGACAACGCTTGCCAGCAAGCATTTGAGGAAATCAAACAATACCTCACACAACCACCAGTCCTTGCAGCTCCGGCGTCTGGAAAACCTTTCCTGATATACGTCCGAGCAATGGATCATTCTTTAGGAGCTTTACTAGCCCAGAATGACGATTAGGGACGAGAGCAAGCGATCTACTATTTGAGTAGAACAATGATCGGGGCTGAACATCGGTACAACCCGATCGAGAAGGAATGTTTGGCATTGGTGTTCGCTATTCAGAACATGCGACACTATTTGGTAGGCCAAACTATAAATGTCATATCAAAAGTCAACCCCTTGAGGTTACTCATGACAAAGCCGTCATCATTAAATGGCCGGCTGGCAAAATGAGCCATATTGCTATCCCAATATGAATTGCACTTTTACCACAAAAAGCTGTGAAGGGACAAACGGTGGCGGATTTCCTCGCTGAGCATCCAGATCCGAGGACAGCCAAACTTTACAAGGATCTTCCAGATGAGGTCGTTGAAGTCTGCTTGACCCAGACATCATTCGAAAGGCAAGTGTGGTAACTTTTCTTTGACGGTGCATCGAGAACAAGCCCAAAAGGACATACAGTAGCGGGATCAGGGGTAGTACTGATTGTTCTACATATTTACATATTTTACCACTTCCATACTATGCATTTTGTAAATAATATGTGATTTCTTACCCATTTTCTCTCTATTTTTACAGGTCCACAACTTAAAAGAGAAAAGCCAATTAATCACTTTAATTAGCAATAATTAAAAGTGATTAAATCCATAATCCCAAAAGAGCCAAGATTTGAATTTGGATTCAGTTGAGATCCGCGCGCCCATAGGATCTTCCAGAAGGCCACGTGGCTAACCAACTAACAACCAGATCACAACAGAAAACTGGGCTCAACGGCCCAGATTTTGCCGCAAAAACTGCCAGATCCTTGTGGATCTGCGGCAGTTATGAGTTAGTTGGAGACCGGATTTTGCGCCAACGGCCAGGGCTCTAGATGCTTCTCTGGGATGGCTATAAATAGAGGACCAAGGTCTGTGCGTGAAGATAGAGAAGAGAGAGAAGAAAATTGGGGAAATTCTTGTATTTTTGTTTTCTCCTAGATTTTTACACTTCATCTTCTTCCTCCTAGAGATCTTGACAAAAGTGAGAGAGAGAGTGCTGTTTGAGAGCTTGTACCAAGAAAGTGACATTCTTGTAGCTAAGGATTAATCAAAAGGACTCCATTCTTCACTTTGCAAAGCTCTAGTATGTTGTACTTTACCTTGCTTTAAATTCTTGCTTTGATTCTAGTTCAATTCTATTGCTTGTGTTTTGTTGCTTTACTTCATGAATAGTTGTGTTGTTTCTAGTGTAATGGCTAGCTAGATCTTTATTACATGGCTAGCTAAGAACTTGCCTAGCTAACTTCTATCTCCTTGGATGATGCTTATCTTTATACTTGCATTGTGAACACTTCTATAACTTACCAAGAAGTAGAGTTGATTTCCCTTGACAATTACTTGTTCATCCCACCTATGACTCATGTGTGCCTCATTTAGAGCCTTGTCTAGAACAAGAGCCTTTGATGGAACATGAGGATAGTTCACCTACATATGCTACTTGTAAGAACAACTTCCCTACTTCAAGCTACTAGTTGTTGTTATGTCTTGAATGTTTGAATGAACGTTGTATCTTCTCTTTAGCATCTTTGAGTGTCACTTCTAGATTTCATCAATTGAATATCTATCTAAGAGAGCCAATGACTCATTGTGAGGCTTCAAGCTAGAACAAGAGAACACTCATCTTCAAGAAGGTAAAGAACTTGAACAAACAAGCAAGTTACATCATCAATTGCCAATGAGTCAATACGAGGCAACAAAGCATCACCATTGAGTATAGCAAGTTAGCAATGAGGTCAAGTTAGCTAGCCATGTATCTTATCATCTAAAGTTTTTCCAACACTCTCTTTACTAGTTTCTTTGTCTTTACAACACACTTCCACTTCACTCAAGTTCTTTTTGGTTTCTTTTTACATAATGCACACATCCACCATTTCTTTTCTTCTTGCACTTGTGTAATTACATAGAAGTTTCTTCGTCTTTTTGCTTCACTTTGAAAACCGTAACGCTTCCATTGCTAGCTCTCCCGGAAGATCGACCCGGTATAGCCATACTATATCGGAGATTGGAAAGAGTTTATTGATCTTTAAATACAATTGAGGAGTAAACAAACATCAAGGTTAACTCTAAACCTCTTCTCCTTAACTGAATAATTGTGCAAGAACTTTACATTACTCTTTTCCGATCAAATTTTTATTGCATATTTTACCACATAATTCCCATGCATTTAGTTAATAAATACATGATTTTTACTAATCTTCTCTATATTTTTACAGGTCTACACTCTAATGGAGAGAAAGCCAATAATCACTTTAATTAGCAATAATTAAAGTGATTAATTTCAAAGCCAAGATAAAGCCCAAATCTAATCCAGAATCCAGAGAGATCCGCGTAACAACCCAAGATTCTAGAAGACCACGTGGCTAACAACCTCGTAACCAATCTCCAACAGAAAGTTGTTGCGCAACAGACTCAATCTTGCCGCGCCTTGCCGCGCCCTGGCGGCAGTTACAGGGCCGTTGGATCTCGGATTTTGCGCCAACAAACTAGCTTCTGGATCCTTCACCTGGGGCCTATAAATACTTCACCTGGACCTGCGAGCAAGGACTGAACAGAGAAGAGAGGAGAAATTGTTAGTTGTTGTAATTTTCATAGGTTTTTCTCTAGGTTTAGTTCTTTAGTCCCTCTTCTCCTTCCCTAGATACTTTGTAAAAGAGAGAGATTGTGAGAGAGAGAGCTTGTGTAATCAAGGTGTGACAACTTGAAGCGACAAGGATTCATCCATTCTCTACTCCTCTACTTGAGCTTGGTTCTAGTTTAATTGCTTTCTTTACTTGCTTTCTTTACTTTCTTGCAATTTACTTCATGCTTTGCTTTTATTTGTTAATGGCTTGTAGCTAATTTTTCTACCATGTACTAGCTAACCACTAGCCTTGCCATCTTCACTAACTCATGGGTGATTGCTTTAGTTCATCTTGCAAGTTGGATGGTCTTCTCTTCTCCGATGGGTTAAACCACCCTTCATCTACATGAGAAAGTAATTAGATCAACACGCAAGACGAAACCTATGCCGATGGAGTGATAACATGAGGCACGCATTCACTATCACGGAGTTTGGTAAGCATTGGCAAGGTAGTAAGGTAAGCTAGTCATGGTTTGATTCTTCAAGTTTTCATTCTTTCTAGTGTTAATACCAAATCCAATCTTGATTTCTTTTCCACTTTCCATCATGAACATATTCATCCATTCTTTCATTGTCTAATCAATTTTTGGCGCCGTTGCCGGAGAGAGAGAGAGCAACGGTTTTTGGTTGAAAGGTGAAGAACTAATACGAAGTCTCTTCTCTGTTGCAGGTTACAGGTTGAAGAAAACAGCAAATTTTGCATAGCAGTGACATATAAGTGGACCTGGGCCTCTGCTCTTGAAAGCAGAGACCAGGATCCCTCCAAATTGCTGCAATTTCTGGGCTTTTGCCGTAGATTTGCGGCAAAGAGGAGATCACTACTAATCAGTTTCTGCAGGGCTTGCCTCTCTGCAAAATACAGTTGCTGATATATTTTAAATCCTGTTTGCTTCACCTGATATCTGCTAATCAACAGTAAAAAATGGTTGTAATTGTTAAAAAAATTGTTTAGACATTTGCATTTCTAGGCACGTGTCTTTCAATTTCTTTACTTTTACTGTTGAAGAGTGCGGGGGACAAGGTACGTAAGCATAGCATATAGACTAGGACTCACTCATTGTTTGATTTACTTATGCTTTGAGTGAACCTTGTTTGTTGATATCGTACACTTGCACTAATTGACTCTAAGGGCAAATCCCATAAAAAAGATAAGGTGGGGATTTTATCACCCCTTCCTTAGCCCACAAACCATCTTCCCCACGTACTCACAATCCTAAGCTTCTAAATAAAAATTGCTAGACGTTGGCCCTAGGGACATCCGGACTCACTTAGGAGATTATCCTAAGGGGGAAAAGTGTTGGAAAGTGACTTTCGTAAAATCGGTGTCTAGGAAAGGGGTTGAGGGCCGAAAGCCCGAAGGTTGTTGGTTACTTAATTAAGGAACGTCTCTGACGGAAAACCTCCCAACAACTTTACCCTTCCCTGGCCGATTTGCTTATAGTCAAAGTCCACACCAACCTCCTGTGGACAATCTATCGTTAGGAGTCGTCTAGGTCCAGGAAACTAGAAAGCTTGGATTGATTTTTTTTCTTTTTTCTTGATTGTTATTTTCATTTTTCGCTTGTGTGATTGGTGCACGTTGATTGTGAAATTGTATGCAAGAGTGGTATAGAGACCCAAATTCTGCGAGGCTTGTGAGAGTTTCTACACTGCCACATACACCACCACTCGACACAATCATGACTACCAACGTGTCGCTGCAAGACAAGTTCTATCCTATCCGCACATCACTTCTATCTTGCATTCTCCTCCCAAACACAAATGGAAATAACTTTGAGTTGAAGCCCCAGTTCATAAACACTCTTCCACAATTCCATGGCCTTGAATCTGAGGATGCCTACTTCTTCATCCGAGAGTTTGAAGAAGTATGCCTTATGATGAGGATTTTCCAGCTTACCGATGATGCTGTCAGACTTAGGTTCATACCTTTCGCATTAAAGGATATTGCTAAGAAGTGGCTTTATAATCTCCCAGTTAGCTCTATTTTCTTGGGATGATTTCGTTAAGGTCTTTCTTAAAAAGTTTTATCCTATTCATAAGACAGCCTTGATGAGGAAAAATATTATGCAATTCAAATAAGAAGCAAATGAACCGTTTTGGAAGTATTTTGAGCGCTTCAAAGACCTAGTAGCCCTGTGTCCCCATCACGGTATAGAAAAATGGCGTCAGTGCCAGATTATCTATGATGGGCTTGATTATCAGACTAAGACTCTCCTAGAAACCATGTGTCAAGGAGAATTCTTAAAAAAGGATGAAGATCAGGGTTGGGATCTTTTGAGGCTCTAGCTGAAAAGACAATTGTGGGAGTCATGTACTGAGAAACCTACACCCACAACTTCCAGAACTGGTTTACACTCTATAGGATCCTCGATAGCTGCAGAAGCTAAAATCACACAGTTGATGAAGAGGATTGAATTGCTAGAATCCAAGGAAAATCTGTTGTTAATCAAGTCAACCCATCGTCAGTAGCTAGCCCATCACCTATGGCTAGCCCTGCACCTATAATCCACCCGGGTTGTACTTACTGCCATGATTTGAATATGTGTTGGAAGAGTGTCCAGTGTATTACTCTCAAAATTTTCAGGAGAGTACGAATGCCGCTTACACCAGACCCACTTACAACCCTTACTCCAAAACCTATAATCCTGGATGGCGTAACCATCCAAACTTCTCTTGGAGTCAGTCTGGACCTGAGCAGCCGAGACAACCATATCCACAACAATACCCTGCTCAGTCTCATCCACCGACTTACCACCAGAACCCACCAAATGTTCATTCATAACAGAGCCCCCAAGATTCCAATCCTATCAAAATCCTGTGCCATATCAAGCAAGTTTTCAGCCCCAGTATCAACATCATCCACCACCCAATCCTTCAGACAAAAGACTTTCTGATTTGGAGAAAATGATAGAGACCTTATCTAAGAACCAAGCTTCTATGATGAACAGTCAGCAGCAGGACATGAATAAATTGCAAATTCAAATAGGGCAGTTGGCTAACTCTTGACTGAAAGACAAAAAGGAATGCTGCCTAGCCAACCTGTGCCAAATCTCAAATCCCATTTTCCTCTGCATGAAGTTGAAGACTTGGGACCCAGCCAATGCCAAGCCATTCAAATCCTTAGATCTGGGAAACGTGTAGATAATAAGGTTTCAAATCATTCTCCCAAATCTGTGCCAATGCCACCACCTTCTGTTCCAATCCAGCCTATGCAAGACATTCCTTCATCAAGCACACATCCATCCACTTTCCAGTCAAAAGGAAAAGAGAAAGTTGATGAGCAAACATATAAGCCTGTTGTTCCATTCCCAAATAGGCTTACAAATCACAAGATGAATGCTCACATGGAGAAGATAAGAGAGATATTCAATCAAGTACAAATCAATGTCCCTCTCTTAGATGCTATTCAACAGGTCCCATCCTACGCCAAGTTTCTGAAAGAAATGTGTACAAAAAAGAGAAAAGCAAGTGTCCCGAAGAAAGTCTTTCTGGCTTCCAACATAAGTGAATTGCTCAATGGTCCAATCCCTGTGAAATACCAAGATCCAGGGAGCCCTACCATTTCTTGTATCATAGGGCAGACCACCATAAATAGGGCTTTGCTTGACTTGGGCGCAAGCATAAATCTTCTCCCCTTTTCCGTCTATCAGCAGTTAGGGTTAGGCAACCTTCGTCCTACCCAGATGACAATTCAATGGCTGACCGCTCTGTAAAGATTCCCAAGGGGAAAAATTACAGATGTTTGATACGGGTCGGGGAATTCATTTACCCCGTGGACTTTGTTGTTCTTGAAACACAGCCCGTACAAAATCACAGAGCGCAAACACCTGTCATTCTCGGACGTCCTTTCTTAGCCACCGCAAATGCAATAATCAATTGCCGAAATGGATCGATGCGGTTAACATTCGGAGATATGACGAAAGAGGTGAATGTCTTCCATCTGGGGAAGCAGCCAAGGGATGTGGATCATGATTCTTTTGAAGTGAACTTGATTGAAGGACTGACCAGTGAACATGTGGAGGAAATTGAGTATGCGTCTGAAGAGGAGTTTGAGTTGGAGTCGGATGACTTCAACCTGGATCAGATTGTTGGATCAAATGTTGAACGGACCTCTAATTCCACACCTATTCTTCCCTTGCACCATGAGCAACCAGTTTTAGATCCTGTCCCTTCTTCTGAGCTTAAAACTCTTCCCAATCATCTTAAGTACAAGTACCTGGATGAGAAGGAATCCTTTCCGGTAATCATTGCATCAAATCTTACTGAGCAACAAGAAGAGGACCTTCTGAATGTGTTAAGGGAAAATAAAGAGGCCATTGGTTGGACCATGGCTGACATCAAGGGAATTAGTCCTACCATTGTTCAACACAGAATTCATCTGACGGAAGATGCTAAACCGAAATGAGACCCACAGCGCAGACTTAACCCCATTATGCAAGAAGCTGTTAGATCTGAGATTTTGAAACTATTAGACAATGGGATTATCTATCCTATATCTGATAGTCAGTGGGTAAGTCCAGTCCATGCTGTGCCTAAGAAAGCTGGGTTTACTGTGGTGGAAAATGAGAATAAAGAATGATACAAACACGTCTTCCAACGAAGATTAGAGTTTGTATTGATTATAGGAAGTTGAACACCGTCACACGTAAAGACCACTTTCCACTTCCATTCATTGATCAAATGTTGGAGAGATTGGCGGGACACGAGTACTATTGTTTCCTGGATGGATATTCAGGATATAATCAAATCCCAATCGCTCCCGAAGACCAAGAGAAAACGACCTTCACCTGTCCCTTTGGAACGTTTGCGTACCGAAGGATGCCCTTTGGCCTTTGCAATGCTCCTGCAACGTTTCAACGTTGTATGTTGAGCCTATTCTCGGACATGGTGGAGAAATTTTTGGAAATTTTCATGGATGACTTTTCGATCTATGGGGATTCTTTTGAGCAATGCTTGTACCATCTGAAGCTGGTTTTACAACGATGCCTGGAGAAAAATTTGACACTTAACTGGGAAAAGTGTCATTTTATGGTCAAGCAAGGAATAGTACTTGGGCACAAGGTATCAAGAATAGGAATTGAGGTGGACAAGTCGAAAGTGGAAGTCATTACAAAGCTCACTGAACCTACATGTTTAAAGGACATTAGATCATTCTTAGGGCACGCCGGCTTCTATAGACGATTCATTCAAGGGTTTAGCAACATTGCAAGACCCTTGACAAATCTCTTAGGAAAGGATGTACCCTTTATCTTTGATGAAGAATGTCAAAAATCTTGGAGAGAGCTTAAGGATAGACTTGTCTCAGCACCGATCATCTCTGCACCAGTTGGACCAAGCCTTTTGAGATTATGTGTAACGCCTCAGACTTTGCTATAGGCGCTGTTTTAGGACAGCGTATTGATAATAGGCAACACGTGATCTATTATGCTAGCAGAACGCTAAACGATGCCCAACTCAATTACACGACCACTGAAAAGGAATTTTTAGCAGTTGTCTTTGCGTTGGAGAAATTCCGCCAATATCTGCTAGGATCCAGAACTATTATTTTTACTGATCACTCCGCCCTAAAATACTTGATGCAAAAGAAGGATGCTAAGGCAAGATTGATTCGTTGGATACTTCTTTTGCAAGAGTTTGATTTGGAAATAAAAGATAAAAAGGGCGTTGAGAATGTGGTTGCGGATCACTTGTCGAGAATCCCGAACGCACCTAAGGAGAGTATACCGATTAACGATGATTTTCCTGACGAGCATATTTTTGAGATACATGGAGAGCCCTGGTATGCTGATATAGTAAACTACTTTGCTACCAGGCAAATACCTTCCCATTGGTCAGGACAAGAAAAACATCGTTTTCTGCGCCAAATGCGATTCTTCTTTTGGGATGAACCATATTTATTCAAGTACTGTCCTGACCAAATCATACGTAGATGCCTTCCTGAGGATGAACATCAGAGTGTATTGACATTTTGTCACAAGTTAGCTTGCGGTGGACATTTTGGTCCACGGAAAACTGCCGAGAAAGTGCTTCAGAGTGGATTCTATTGGCCACTCTCTTTAAGGATGCTCATAATTTTTGCAAGCTTTGTGATAAGTGTCAGATGACGGGTCGTATCACACAGAAAGACATGATGCCCCTCACACCCATCTTGGAAGTCGAAATTTTCGACCTCTGGGGCATCGATTTTATGGGACCCTTTCCTCTGTCTTACGGTAACCAATATATTTTGGTAGCCATAGATTATGTTTCTAAATGGGCTGAAGCGATTCCAACACGGACTAATGATAACCATGTTGTCATCAAGTTTTTAAGAGACTACATCATCTCTCGCTTTGGAGCCCCCCGTGCGATAATAAGTGATAATGGGAGTCATTTTTGCAATAGGGCTTTTGAAGCCCTGATGCGCAAGTATTCTATCACTCACAAATTATCCACGGCTTACCATTCTCAAACCAATGGGCAAGTTGAAGTAACGAATAGACAGATAAAACTCATTTTGGAGAAAACCATAGGACAGAACCGTAAGGATTGGTCCATCAAACTCACTGATGCCTTATGGGCATACAGGACCGCTTACAAGACTGTCCTCGTATGTCTCCATATCGAGTTGTATTTGGGAAACCTTGTCACTTGCCTGTTGAATTAGAACACCGAGCTATGTGGGCTTTAAAGCAGCTAAATTTGAATTTGGATAAAGCCGGTGCTTAAGGAAATTACAAATATCCGAGCTTGAGGAGCTGAGAAATGAGGTATATGACAATGCTCGGATCACCAAGCATAGAACCAAGCTGTTTCACGATAGATCCATTCACAGGAAAAATTTTGTCACTGGACAAAAGGTTCTATTATACAATTCACGGCTCCATCTTTCCCTGGTAAACTGAGAACCAGGTGGTCAGGGCCATTCATTGTGCAGACTGTTTTTTCCCATGGTGCAATTGAGATTCTTGACCCGAATAATGGCAACAAATTTACTGTGAACGGTCAACGTCTCAAGCCATTCTTTACCACTGATTCCTTGTCACACGAAGTTCATGAACTGGATCTTTGTGACCCAGTTATTTGTGACAATCCCATCTGTATAGTTCCCAAGCATTTTCTTGGATATCATTTTTGGGACCATACTTGTAAATAATTTCTTTTCCACTTTTTGTAAATAATAATAATAAAAAAAATAAATAAATAAATAAATAGGGATTTTTGTGCATATAAAGTTTCACATTCCTAGGAATTTCTTTTCCCTAGGATTCCTTTCACTTTCAAATTCCTTTGACCTAGGGTTGTAAATAGAACTTTGACCTAGGGATAAAATTGGAAAAGTCCCTTTACCCATTCCCTATAAATACTCTCCTCACTTACTGTTCTCCCTCAAATGCAGACATCTTTCAAGATCCAGATCTCTCCTTCCAGAGCTAACCTCTGCAAATTTTTCCCTTCTCCAAATTCCTCAAATCTGCCGCAAAAATCCTTTTCTGACCGCAAATTGCGGCAATCCGGCCATCTCTGGTGCCCAGAAAAAGTCTACGGGGTTGATTTCTTTTGTTAGTGATAGATCCAGAGCAACACTTCTAGAATCTGTCCCGGGTGCCTTCTGCACAACTGATTTGGATTTCCCCCCACGATCTCCGGGGGTGGTTTGCATTTTTCTTACTCAAATCCATTGTTTAAGTTCAATCATCATACATGGCCCCAAGCTTGTTTGTAGAAAGGGATTTTTCAGTGCTTTGAATGATATTGGGGGATATGGGCATATCTTTGTGGATAGAATACGTGCATGGAATTGGTACTTTTTGGTTTATAGTCACAATGACCATGATGCATATTATTGCCCGGATATTGTCACTACTTTTTACAACTCAATTGACCATGCATCAGTAAATCATGACATGTACCAATTTGTATCTCACATGCCATTCGGTGATATCTTTGTCACCATCCCACTTATTGCTGAAGTTACTAATGTCCCCAGTTATCCCACCATACGGAACCCTTGCCTGATTCACGATCCTTCATGTCCACCATATGGAAGGGCATGAAGAAGATTTTTAAGGGACAGGTCCGGCTCAGGAAGAGGGTAGAGGAGCAATCCTCTCGATTAAGTAGTATAGAGGCTGCTTTGCGGAGATCACAGTCAGCTGGACCTAGCACCCCTGCGGGTCCAAAACGACAGAGGGAGTAGTTTTCCATTACCTATTTCATGCATGGTTTTATCTTGCATGCATTGGGGACAATGCATGAGATAGGTATGAGGGGGTAGCTAACATAGGATTTTCACTTATTTTTTTTTAGTTTTTTATTTTTTTAGGATTTTTATTTTCTTTAGGTCTTTTTATTTCTAGATGTTTACTTTCTTTTAGATTTTCCACTTTCTTTTTAGATTTTACTTTTTCTTTTAGAAAAATAAAAATATATAAAAAAAAGAAGAAATTCTTTGATCCATGTCTAAAGAATCAAACTTGAAATTTAGGGATTAAGGAAGCTCTAAATTAGGATTTCTAAATATAAGTTGAAAAGAGGAGTTTTGTTAGATTTTTAGGTTAAGTAATAAAAGGATTAGAAAAATTACTAGATTTTAATTCTTTCTTTAGGATATAAACATTGAACATATTGAAGGATTAATCAAAGACTTTGTGATTTTAGTTACACATATATATAAAAAAATATGAATATAAATAAACCACTAATAAGCTGGTAGGTAGTGCCTTAAGAAGCATTACCCATCACGCCTAAAGGTGGTCAAAAAAAAAAGAAAAAAAAAGAAGAAAAAAAAAATACTTAACTACTGATTAAGCTGATAGGTAGTGCCTTAAGAAGCATTACCAATCACGCCTAAAGGTGGTCAAAGAAGAAAAAAAAAGATACTTAACTACTGATTAAGCTGGTAGGTATTGCCTCAAGAAGCATTACCAATCACGCCTAAAAGTGGTTAAGTACTTAAATTCCTAAGTGGCCTAGTTTACTCGAGTCATCGAACCCTTAGGATGTTTTCTCATCTGATGCCCTAAAACCATCTGGTTTGGGAGTCATCGGTAAGAGACTCGCTACATGGGTAAACTAGAAAACCTAAGGATGCTAAGGGAATGTAAATAAATAAACATTGTAAATAAATAAAAAAAAATTTATATATATAGTAAATAAATGAACTTAGTCTAAGAAAGATCCTTCATATTCATAGATGTATATATCCTAGGATTGATGCAAAATCCGGTTTTTGATCTTTTCCCTAAAATCTTAACCTAAGATGAAAACATAACTCCAAATAGATACTTATAAGAGGAATGAAAAATTTAGAATAACCTAAAACCTATAGATCAAGTTAGAATCTTTAAAACATGGATCAAAAATTTCACTAACCCTTTTCTTTTTCTTTATGGATTTTGTGGGTGCAATCCGCTGAAAACCCTCAGGAGACAAACACCTCCTCTAGGGTAACCTAGAGGTTTAACGGCTTGTTGCACGTACTCAGTGCAATCGTGTCACCAACGAAAGTGGTGTAATAAATTAGTTAGGATTTTTCTTTTTTCTTTTCCTTTCTTTTGCTCGGGGACGAGCAAAAGCTAGGTATGGGGGGTGATTGTTCTACATATTTACATATTTTACCACTTCCATACTATGCATTTTGTAAATAATATGTGATTTCTTACCCATTTTCTCTCTATTTTTACAGCTCCACAACTTAAAAGAGAAAAGCCAATTAATCACTTTAATTAGCAATAATTAAAAGTGATTAAATCCATAATCCCAAAAGAGCCAAGATTTGAATTTGGATTCAGTTGAGATCCGCGCGCCCATAGGATCTTCCAGAAGGCCACGTGGCTAACCAACTAACAACCAGATCACAACAGAAAATCTGGGCTCAACGGCCCAGATTTTGCCGCAAAAACTGCCAGATCCTTGTGGATCTGCGGCAGTTATGAGTTAGTTGGAGACCGGATTTTGCGCCAACGGCCAGGGCTCTAGATGCTTCTCTGGGATGGCTATAAATAGAGGACCAAGGTCTGTGCGTGAAGATAGAGAAGAGAGAGAAGAAAATAGGGGAAAATTCTTGTATTTTTGTTTTCTCCTAGTTTTTACACTTCATCTTCTTCCTCCTAGAGATCTTGACAAAAGTGAGAGAGAGAGTGCTGTTTGAGAGCTTGTACCAAGAAAGTGACATTCTTGTAGCCAAGGATTAATCAAAAGGACTCCATTCTTCACTTTGCAAAGCTCTAGTATATTGTACTTTACCTTACTTTAAATTCTTGCTTTGATTCTAGTTCAATTCTTTTGCTTGTGTTTTGTTGCTTTACTTCATGAATAGTTGTTTGTTTTCTAGTGTAATGGCTAGCTAGATCTTTATTACATGGCTAGCTAAGAACTTGCCTAGCTAACTTCTATCTCCTTGGATGATGCTTATCTTTATACTTGCATTGTGAACACTTCTATAACTTACCAAGAAGTAGAGTTGATTTCCCTTGACAATTACTTGTTCATCCCACCTATGACTCATGTGTGCCTCATTTAGAGCCTTGTCTAGAACAAGAGCTTTGATGGAACATGAGGATAGTTCACCTACATATGCTACTTGTAAGAACAACTTCCCTACTTCAAGCTACTAGTTGTTGTTATGTCTTGAATGTTTGAATGAACGTTGTATCTTCTCTTTAGCATCTTTGAGTGTCACTTCTAGATTTCATCAATTGAATATCTATCTAAGAGAGCCAATGACTCATTGTGAGGCTTCAAGCTAGAACAAGAGAACACTCATCTTCAAGAAGGTAAAGAACTTGAACAAACAAGCAAGTTACATCATCAATTGCCAATGAGTCAATACGAGGCAACAAAGCATCACCATTGAGTATAGCAAGTTAGCAATGAGGTCAAGTTAGCTAGCCATGTATCTTATCATCTAAAGTTTTTCCAACACTCTCTTTACTAGTTTCTTTGTCTTTACAACACACTTCCACTTCACTCAAGTTCTTTTTGGTTTCTTTTTACATAATGCACACATCCACCATTTCTTTTCTTCTTGCACTTGTGTAATTACATAGAAGTTTCTTCGTCTTTTTGCTTCACTTTGAAAACTGTAACGCTTCCATTGCTAGCTCTCCCGGAAGATCGACCCGGTATAGCCATACTATATCGGAGATTGGAAAGAGTTTATTGATCTTTAAATACAATTGAGGAGTAAACAAACATCAAGGTTAACTCTAAACCTCTTCTCCTTAACTGAATAATTGTGCAAGAACTTTACATTACTCTTTTCCGATCAAATTTT